>VWZF01000573.1:131124-360863 GCA_013396755.1 Sclerurus mexicanus | reverse complement strand
CTGCCGCCCGCGCGGAGCGGAGCGCGGCGGGGGCCGGGCTGGGGCGGTACCTGCACGGTGCCTCCTCCGCCGGAGCCGGGCTCGGACCGCGCCGGGCTGCGCCGCGCCGGGCTTTGAAGGGGCGCAGGTCTTGAGGGGGGGGCGCGTCCCGCGCGCGGCGTCCGCCCCGCGATTTACCCGTGCGGGGGCCGAGGGAGAGCGACGGTCCCGGTGGGCAGAAGGCGGGGGCGGCGGCGCAGGACATCGCCCCGCTGGAGAGGAGCGGCGGGCAGGTCGCTGGTACCCCCCTGGAAACAGTTTCTCCCTCGCATCGGAAATAGCAGGCGGCTTTCCTAAACATTCACACGCACACAGAACCCCCAAAGAAACCCCTCATGGCGGTGAGCAGCGCAGATCGGCTGAACTCGATAAAACAGACGCTTTTGTACTCTCAAAGTTGGTGCATTTGCGGTTTTGGCCTCTGCTGAATATACTTTTATTGTTCTGCAATCAACTTTTCAATATTCTGCATCTGATGTGGTAGGAGCCATCCTTACTTCTGCAGAGATGCTATCGGAGACAGTGAGTGGAACAAGCCGTGGAGGTGCTTTTAAAGAGGGAATAAATCACTGTCTTGTCTAGGGACAATGCGGTTGACGATGAGCAGCTGTGGCCTGGGAAGCCCGTCAAAGGGAATAAAACCATAGCAGAACTTCCCCGGGCTTGTTTTTTTTTTTGTTGTTGTTGTGATGTGGGGTTTTTGTTTTCATTTGGGTTTTCTATGTGGAAAAAAATAAACTTTGATTTCTGGCATATTTTTGGACTTTGAAAGAATGATCACCAGAGAGTGTCCGGCACTTAATGGCGATAGTCGGATGGAGTTGTGAACTTTGCCATGGACCCTCAGGCCTCTGACACTGATAAGAAGCGGCACCAACTTTCTAGCTACGTATGTAAAATATAGCAATAGCACAGAACAAATTCAGCGACCGGTAGGCATTCCTTTTTGAAGCTCAGAACTGTCAGTTAGAAAGTCACCAGCTCACACCCTAACTTGAAAGCTTGGTAGCCCTTGTAACCTGGATACGCTGTGCAAGGAGCATGTATTAGCTTATTGAGGGTGAAAAATAATAAAGAAACTGCTCCAAATGCTAACTTAAATTCCCTAAGGAAATACTTGCAGAATAGATTGATGCTAAGTACAGAGATATTTCAGGCAATAAGCCACAATTATAAAGATTCTAGAGGGAAAAAAAAGCAGCTACATACTAAGGCTCTAAAATTTAAATAGCTGAAGTGTTTTTTACTCCATATGCTGACAGCTGATGATACCTGGCAAATAATAGCAGTGGTAGTATGATGTGTCACTCAGCAAAAAATAATGTGGGAAAACCAAGTGTGTTTCAAGTATAGTGCCGAATCCCAGTATTTTGATAGCAGAATGCTGTATTTTATTTTCTTCAGCCGATAGATATTGACACGTTAAATTTCTCCCAAGACAAAGAAACCTTTTTCTTCTAAATAGTTAAATAAGCTGGATAAGAACAGAACATAAACTTTGTTTGGAGCAGCATTTGAGTCCAGAGACACCAAAGCAATTGTTTGAGTATGCTGCATTTCATACAAGTATTGACAGAAATAATGTGAATTAAATTGTGAAATACAGGTTCCCTTTTTCTTTGCACAGATGAATAATTTTGCGTTTATAAAAGGGGTCCATTTGAATGTGTACCAGGTTCTTGAGTTGGCTAGGTGTAGCATGGTATTAAACACTTGAGGTTTATTAAATGTAAGTTGCATGAGGTTTAGCTCTGTTTTGTAATACACATTATTTCCTGTGTTCTAAACTGACTTTAAATAATTAATAACGGGTGGACACAAAGGAGCTTTTTACTTGGGCTTGATTGGATACATTCATCTGCTGAAGCCGTTAGAGATACAAACTTCAAACATGTTTGCTTTTGGAAAAATCTGTTCTGCAGCTGCCGGTGTTGGGAGGTGACAGCCAGCACTCCTTGCCTTCCTCCATGGTTTTAGCCAGTTCTTCTCAGGCTGCCGTGCACTGTAATAACTGCTTTTTGGCTCGCATTGCTCCTCGTGCGTGGTGGCGGGGTCCACTTCATCCTGTGCACAGTCGGTGTGAGAGGTGATCGCTCATTATTTTATTTCCTCCCTCACGTACCTGCAGTTTGCCAAAGAGGGAGGCCCAGAGCCCACCCTATGGACTGCACAGTGACTTCCCGGCAGGGAGCTCTTGTAGAGTGTCCAGCTGATGTGGTTTGTGCGGAGGGAGTGATTTGGGGCAGGGGGTGGATTTTCACAGTGATGGAAAGAGGCAGAAGAGGATTGTTTGCCAACAACCCCTGATGAGATCTGAACTTCTTCACTGGCACTGATTCTGCCAAGATACAGTGTATCTGTTCTATGAAGGGGGTATCTGCTCCATCTGCAGAATTAACATGCTGCATGAGGTGTGACTTCCCCACGTGGAAAGGGATGCGTGTGCTCAGAGCCTCCTCACAGCAGATTTTAGTCTGGGGGTCAGCTGCATGCCGTCCTTCTCAAATGCTGTAACATACTCACTGTGGCCAGAACGCCCAGCACTTCGCAGACGGAGCAGCACTCCAAGGGGAAGGCACAGGCAGCAGATGTGGCCTTCTGCACCATTGCCTCCCAGGTGCCTCCCGGTGTTTTCCATATTGCAGAGGCTACGGCACATGGGAATGTTCAAGGCCCCAAATGTCCTGCAGTTCATACTTCTGTTGCCCTACAAAGGAGATCTCTGGGAGTGTTGTGCTCTGGAGGCTTTGCACACATTAGCTAAAGTCCTTCCAGCAGTTTGCTGTTTACTCGCTCTCAGTCAGCAAGGAAGCCGATTCCCCTTTGTCACCCCACTGGCCCCCCAACATCCAGGGCATCTGACTAGCGAAGCACCACAGGGTGGAGGGGACCAGGGCATTAGTTATTCCTGGTTTGTTTGGTTACCTTTTTGGAAGGTCAGATGCACAGGCATTACTGGGGACAAAAAACACCCATTGCTTTGTGTTGCCCGCAGCTAGAAGCTTAGGACTACACAACTGGTATGGCTGTAAACTTCAGAAATGTTATTCTAAACATTTTTTTTTACAGAATAATTCAAATAGATATGTCCTTAGCAATAGAGCACTGAAATGTAGAATGCATATTGTGAGTGACTCTGCAGGAATAAATATAAGCAAGACAAATTGTATAGCTCCATCAGAAAAAAACCCGGCAGCGCTCAGCACATGATGCTTAATGTGCTTTGGTCAATATCTTTTTCTGTATCAATGGAAGCTCATTAGAAGAAGATATTGCAGAGTAACTGAGCCATGCCATACTAATTCTTGCCAAAGCTTGACATTTTTAATACATTAATAATATGTCTGTAATGTAATGGAAAACTATTAATCAGAACTGGTTATATGCCAGAAATTTAAGCTATAATTGGCTGCTTCTTGTCAGGAATGTCTGTCGTACACTGCTACAGCTGCCTAATGCTCAGATGTCTTGCACTCCTCTGCACTTTTTCCTTGTCAGTGCACTAAATTCAATCGATATTATAGTCTATAATTCTGTGTAACGACCATCATTATGACTGGCTTACTTTAATGAGAATTCGTTATATAGGAAGTATTTTGGCACAGTGTGTTAAGGCAGAGTCTTGCTTCACATTATCCAGTCCTGTTTATTAGTGGATCTGGGTCTCAGTAGTTATAAAAGGTTATGGGTAACTGAAGAGCTAGCAAGGACGATATTGAAGAAAACAAATCTTTTTTCTTTTTTTTGCCTGAATATACAAGCTTGTAGTCTAAGGATAATTAAACTCAGAAACTGCTTATTTCTACACAGAAGAATTATATTTACTTACTGTTTATTCCAGTTATGGCCAAGCCTTCTCCAATAAAGTGTATTTGATTTGCCATAAATTTAAAACAGTTTGGTTCCTTTTCTAGCAGAGTAGTTTTTTCCCTTTTTTATAATGACTGCTCTAAGCTATGGGGTTGTGGGGATTTTTTTTCCTCTTCAAAATAGTAAAAGACATTGGAAAGGACCAGAGGGGAAGAGCATGAGGTGTCTTTAGAATGAAAAGTGTTTTCTGAATTACTGAATTCCAAAATAATAAGTAAACATTTCCACTGAAAACAAAAAAAAAAACAGTGTAAGGTTGCTACAAAAATAACAGTACGACAGTGTGCTTCTTAAAAAGATTTAATTTGGTCTTAGATATTTCTGCTTTTGTGTCAAATTCAGATTTGAAGCTTAAATATGTTTGAACTAATTCAGAATTGTTATTGCATGAAAATTCAGATATTCACCGCATATTCCGATAAAATACATGAGAGTTGTATGGTAACACTTGATAAAATTAATATAATGGAAAATTGCATTTACGTCCATACGGCAATTATTGTAAATTACTTTGCTATGGAAACACAATTCAACCATCTGCTGGCATTTCATGGTGTCTGTAGTTTAGCTCAGTTTAAGATGAAGCATTATTTAAATATAGGGAGGCTGTTTGCGAATAGCTTTGAAGATAAGTTTTGAAAATGCACATTACCAGTGTGACGTGCTAAGGAGCTTACCAGGTCACAAACTGCTTCCCATGGTTTTGGGGTATAGGAGGGTTCATGACACTGGGCATAATTTAAAACTGGGAAGCAAAGCAGGCTGCAGAAGGTGGCAACTTACAGTTGTTAACATCTGTCTGTTGGGTTTGCTTAGATTTTAGCATCCACACAAAGGAAGCGTGAAGGTGCTGCCGTGGTCAGCTGAAATCCTCCTCCTGCGAGAGCCCAGCGCCCTGGCTCCCATCCTCCGGTGGCACCAGCTGAGAGGAACACATTGGAGTTTCTAGCCCTGTTTTTTCTTGTCCATGTTTAGGGTACTTACTCTGTCTTTGCAGTTTCCCTCATACATACGTTGTATTTTTACCTGTGTTTTTTAGCAAATATATAGTTTAAGTTGTTGTGATAACATTCTAGCATGTTATACCTGTAATGTGATTGAGATGCTACAAACTGAGGGGATTTCTAGTTGCTTTCTGAAGAGAGGAAAGGGCATATATCTGCTATGAAATAAATGCTGAGTTCTCAGGTACAGCCACACTCAAACCTAAGAAAATAAGAGGAGGAAAGCATCCTCATAGTAAGTTAAAAATAAACCATCATCTTAATCAGTAGTTTGTCATCAGTGTGGTCAGTAAATCATAGTTCAAAGGGGGGGAAAAAAAGTAGCAAAGCTCTGCCCATGCTAATGAGAAATTTCAAGGAAATTGAATTGTGCTTGCTGTATCTTTGTTATTCTTAAAAAAAAATAAAAATAATCTAAGAAATACATAAGGCTTTTGGAGCTTGCTGAGGTCCTCTTGCCAAGAAACTAGCGGCACCTGGTAGTCCTGATACCCATCTCTGTGTCACTTTAAAAAAAAGAACCTTCCTGCTGCTGCCCCGCGGTGCTGGGCTGCCTGCTCCCCTGCCTGCCTGCAACATCTGGGCAATGGTTGAGTTCAGTAGTTTGCTCTCCACTTTTGCTAGGGTGAAAACACAGCTTTGGAAGCAGGAACTTCTAACTCACCTGGAATATTATAAATCTGTCTTTGTTAGAGAAGAGTTAAATCTTTCATGTCAAAATACTTTTTACCGTGAATGATTTTGGTAGTTTGTTCATTCTAGCACAGCACCCATGGTAAAGGTTATCCATATTATACCAATTTGCTTTATATTGCATCAGATCTTCAAAATGTCAACATATCGTATATTTTGCAATGCATTGATTCTTGGACAATAACTCTAATTTTTATTGTTTCTAAAAGGGTGCTGGTGCCAGAAGACAAGAATGATTGATGGGAAACAGAGACCAGCCTGTAGACACTCATCCTTTTGCTTCGGATACTGATTTATCAGTGTGTCTGGGCATCCCCTGCGAGCCCTGAACACGGAGGATCACTCAGGGTTATCGACAGTGTAGCTGAAGACCTGCAACTTCACAAATTATTATCTGCTATTGGACATCTTTTACAAGAAGCCCTGACAGATAAGTTATAAGACAAAGGACAAGTGCTGCGTTGCTCTGAAAGGCTGTCATCAGGGCCTGGGTGGCTTCGACCAAAGTCTTTAACAGAGTGAAACAAAAATCCTATCCTAATACTTCACATTTGAATTGGAACCCGTTTTATAAATATATACATGTATATGTACGTATAATCTATACACTGCGCATACGCCAACACTAAGCATCCTTGCAAAGGTGACATAAAAGGATTTAGAAATGTATTTGTCAAGATTCTTGTCACTTCACGCCCTCTGGGTTACTGTATCCTCCATGATGCAGCACTACCCTTCTGTGTGGGGACACTATGATGTGTGTAAGACTCAGATTTACACGGAAGAAGGAAAAGTATGGGATTACATGGCCTGCCAGCCAGAAGCCAGAGACATGATCAAATATGTAAAAGTGACTCTGGATCCGCCGGACATAACATGTGGAGATCCTCCTGAGACTTTCTGTGCAATGGTAAGGCATGCTTTTTTTTTTGCATACTTAGTGGGTATACATTTGTGATAAATGACTTCAAAATGGAAGCCCTGGAGCATACATAAAATTATCCAAGAAAATCTGCACCACATTCCAAAATGTGAGAAGTTCTGCTGAGCAAAATTCTGAACAGTACATTAAGCTGGGCAATGAGATGTTCCACTTATGAGGACCTAACTTGACTTTGTCTGAATTCGGTGTCTCTCTAGGTCAATTTTTAATGTATCAAAAGAAAGCAGCACAAAACTCCTAGTGCGCTAACCCATTACAGGGGGGGTCTTTGCCTGGATCAAGAAAGACTTGAGTGAACTGATTCCAATACAATCAGTTTAAAGCATCATAGCGTGGTAGAATTAAGCATAAATTCCAAACAATGAGACCAACTGAACTCAAATTGCTGAAGCTTAAAAAGTCGTAGGAGCTGAGCTAGTGAAGTTTTTCCAGCTAGCCCATGCAGCTGCAGGCAGCATTGCTGGAGCCTTGCTACTGCTCGCAGCAGGTCCATACCTGTGCGTGTGGACACTGCAGCAAAACACACCCTGCAAGGGGGGGCCAGCTCTACCATCTGCTCACAGCCTTAACTGAAACTGCAGGCATTCAAGCAAGCTAAAAGACAAAGTCAAGCTCCTTATTTTAGATGGTCCTGAAGTTAGAGACTGGGTTTGGAAATGTTTAGTTTAGTAAATAAGGTACAGGTATGAGAAAGCAGGCAGACATTATATATATATGTATATGTATATCAATCTTTTACAGCTGTGCTGCTCCCAAGTGTTTGATAAATCATGCTGTGAGAGGTCATTTGAGTTAAAGGAGCTCTTTAACTTCTTTCTCCTCACAAACTTGGAGTATTCATTTTATTTGCAACTGACTATTTCAGTTAAATACTGAGTTGAAAATACAGTGTTTCTTGACTAGAAAATACGAGTTTGAGATACAAAACATAATTATTTACATCTGTTAATATAGCACTGGAGACATAGATCACATTATCTACATAATTTAGATTTGAAAAAATAATGAGTTCTGCTAAGTGAAATTATGATAACTGAGAAGTCAAGATACTTATTTTTTTGTGTACAAATCATCATTGCTGGGTGACAGCATCCCCACGAGAAAGAAATTTGCTTTTAAATGCCTTGTGGCATCATTTTCCACCACTACTGTTTTGTAAGGAGTTCAGATCCAACCACACATACATTTAGGGCATTATTTGTGCGCACGCAGCTGCTTCCCACGTACATTATGGTAATAGCCACGTGATAAATTGCGGAGATACATGAATAAATTACATTCACTATGAACCTTTGACTGCACCACTTGCTCTCTGCCCACTAATCCATCTCTGCTGACATGACTTTGACACTCTAAACCTCCAAGCAGTTTCAAGCAGCCACTGTTTAAAAACAAATAAAAGCCATGTGCCCTACATAATATCATCTTATTCTTTTTTTCTTAATCTTGAAATATATTTTCTCCCTCTGAATGGCAATAGCTGTGATTGAGCCCTCAGTAATGTTTAGTAAACTCATCATGTAATATGAAAAGTTGTTCTTTCAAAGAAAAAAAAATAACAAACTGCCTAGCAAAACCTGTTTCTTCCTTTTAGTGCAGGTGAACATTGCAGCAGTTCCTCTTTTAAGTTTCTGAATGCCTTTGTTATCAATCTGTTCTCTAGTTCAAATAGTGATTTTAAATGTAAAACAACCAACTGGACCAAAGACATTTTGATTAAGTCTAAACACTAAAAATGGTGGCAGAATTCTCCCTGAAACCATTTGACCGTGCAAGGTCATCAATGCTGTGATGTGGGATAAAGGTTTGCTTGCGAATGACCTGAGGTTACAGCTGTAGCTGCCTTGCAGCTTAAGACTGTGAGATGCAGAACAACACGAGAAACCTCACGTGAGAAGTAGAGAAGGAGTAACAACCGGGGAGAAGGAGAGAGAGCACGCACAATGAGGGTGTGTGTTTAGTGACGTGAGTGGAGTGACTGACTCCTACACAAGAAATAGTTGCATTTGTTTCCAGTATAGATGTATATTGTACATATACACTATATTTAGATATGCACTGGTAATGGCTTGGCTTTCTTGAAACACTAGGAAAATGACAGAAATATTTGATGTTCCTGAGGTACCGTCCATGGCCCACAGCAGAGCACTCTCATTCCTAAAAATGCTTCATATCTATCTGTACTTTAGCTGCAGGTAGGAATTGGACATTTCCTTCAAAATGAGCTTTTACATATGCCTTTGGCATTTTTGAGGGGATCTTTTATTTTTGTGTTCATTTTTAGTTTTAGAAAATGAGTTAAGAAGATAGCACTGACATACTTGGAGAAGGTGGGCAGTGGAGAAAAGAATGCTTTCGTGTTAGGCATGTTCTTGTGCTAAAAAAATCCCAAATCTGAAGTGACAGAGATGCAAAGGTTTCTTTTCAGCATGGTGAAGTGCCAAACTGACTTACAAGAATGCTTGGCTTTCTTCTTCTGAGTACTGGATATTTGCCTGCTAAACCTGTACCACTGTTTTGTTATTGAAATCATGTTAACACTGACTTGGAGAAGGTCAGGGTCGTTTCAAGTAATTCTAACAATAAGCAAGGGTACCAAACAGCCAAGTCTGCTTCGGCAGAATAAGGAGGAGGTTGAAGCAGCCTCCTGTTTTATTTCCATATCAGTTCCACAATCAGGCTTAGTAATTTTCTGTTCATCACAGACTATATGGACCAAGGTACTAGCTGTTGAGTCTCTGTCAACTTTCAGTATAATATAGATTATATCCTTGAAACAAACCAAACTGAGGGGTTCATCCAAGTCCTGCTGGAGGATATGGTAGAATCTAAGGCAGTCTGTGAGATGGAAACTATAATAATCTGCAATAATACACAACACAGTTGCAACACGTAGAAGGATACAATACAGAGGAGATTGACAGGTAAATTGGCCCCTTACTTATTTCTGCATATTTCCCATGGAGTTAAATATTCTTATGAGTCCCTTAGGAATTTTTACTTAGTGAGCTTGTTTAGTTGGCAGACTGACTAACAGGGTTTTGCATATGTAGATTTGTTGCACAATGCAGTACTTGAGTTGGCAGCTAAACCCAGCACACCACTTGCAGATACCTATGGGTTGTCCCTCCAGAATAGCATTTGTAGGTATTATGGGGAGCATGCAGCAGGAAAACTACCCCACAGTTGCCTTTATGCATCTATTCTGAGAATAACATTATAGTTTCTGGTGACATTCAGTACTGACAGCTCATGAGATTATTCTGAAACCTCAAACCCCTGGAGTCCTATGATTATGTGAGATTCTCAGCTTTCATTTAAAACATCATCTTTATTTTCTTAGTCCTTCTGGTTAAAGGGAAAAGTTTCAAAATTAAACCAAGAAGCTCAAAAAGCAGAAGCCAAATAAATAGCCCTCCAAATTATTATTTGTTTAAAATCTCATCATATTTAAAGTCACTCAGGATTTTTATGGCTTGGAAAGGATTTTGCTGAAGAGAAGAGATGCATGAAAGAAACTTACAAACAAATAAGTGGTTCACTGCTCAGAGCAGTGAACACTTATAGTATATAGATGCAGAGTTGCATGTGTGTGTAAGGAGGATGTGACAGCATCCTTCTGCAATAAGTAGTACTCCTGCCAGGATAACCAGTGCCTTGTGGAAAGGGTTGACTGGTCATCTCTGGCTTCCCTGTATATTTTAAAGCAATCTTTAGCTGCTTAAAGTGAGGCACAAATGCTGGCAGATGGTGCATGTCTGCTTTCCTTCGAGGAAAGTTGGCCATCCTTTGTCAGTCACAGAGTTGGACTGAACGGCCTCAGTGTTTGAGCCAATGTGACCATTCCTTCAGGTCTGCAATTCATGAACTTTGAGCACTTGGCATTGCTAAGAGTGTGTCTGGCACCGTATGTGTATGCTTAGTGGGCCTGAGAAGAGAGGGAAGGAAAGGGAAGGAAAAGAGAGAAGAGAAGAGAAAGAAGCTATATACATTTTCAGAACTGCAGGATTCACTTTGCAGAGATCCTGTAAGCAAATTTTGAAATACCTGGCAGTGCTGGCTCTTGTGGCCTGCAGCATTTCAGTTTACAAAAGAAATCTGCTTTAAATCCCTGGGAGTAACCAACAGTTGCTGAAATCTACTTCCCTCTTTGTAAGCACTTGTTACAATTCCACAATACTCTGTCCAGTCATAAAAAGAAACAAATCTGACTTTTCATGACTGTCACCATTTTTGGCCCTACAAGAACAGCATGTAGGTGGCCTCTGGTTGCTCTATTTCTAAAACATTTGCCATCTGTACCCCTAGCACAAGCAGAACCCCATGATGCTACTCACCGCTCCGGGGTCCCATCACCCCAGTCACGCCTGCCCTGCACAAGGACTTTTTTTGCTGAAATCCAGCCTTTAGCATGGAGCTTGCATTCCAACCTTAGCCAGGATTAGTGCACAAATTCATCATGAATTTAACCAGGAGACTCCTAGTGGCTGTTGCCATAATTTGCGAACTAGAGATGAATTTATGTTACCAACCTCTGTTCGCAGCTCAAATGGCAACATAAAAATACAATTTTCTGTTTGGGTTTAGACCTGGCTATTGTAACACCATCCCACATCCCAATGGCTAAAATATGATTAAATTGTCGTCAATTATAGTTGCCTGCAGCTAATTTCCTTCATAGGTTAAAGAGAAGCTCAAAAAGAAGCCTGCAGATGGAAGCCCTGTGCATTTGTACAATTTATAGAGAAGAAATGCTGATGGCAGAGAAATTTGAGCCCTTGAGTGCTACTGTGTATTTCATAGCCAATCAAAACTAAATTAAGAAACAAAGATTATTAAAAAGTCTTCTGCACATGTAATTCTGGCATAATATTATGAGGTGGACATTAAATTTTTCCCTCTGAGACTTTCAGCATCATTAATATAGCATTCCTTTAATTAGAAGTAGGCTCATATTCCTTAAAAAAGGGAAAATACTGTGTAGCATAGTTAGTGGTACCATTATTATGTTTACTGAAATAATTAAATGAACAGATATTCTTCTGAGTTACATATAAATCAAAATGTGAAATAAAAATTATTTTTTTGAATGATTTTGGTGTGCATTCTCGAGAAAGATTTTAATACAGTGTTGAGCGAAATAATTTAGAGATGCTGCTAAGAAAAAAGCTTTTATCTTTTATGGGCTGAATAAGAATATACAATCCTTCATTTTTATTCCATCTGTGTAATCTTATCAGATAGTATGGGGTAGAATGGGAACAGTGAGTTAAAGATGAGTCTATTGCCACTGTCTTGTTTAAAGTGGATTTTCATAGTTGTATATTTTAAAAGTATGTACAGCTCAAAGTTATTGCAGGCTTTATTTATGACACCTGCATTCATCTAATTTGAACACTTTTTGAGCACATATAATTGTTACAAGTGTTGCTTTGCCATTGTAGAAAAGAACCTTAGCCTTCAGCAAGCAGAGTTTTTATTTTGGTGTTTCCTTTTAAATTACTGAATATTTAATTTGATTTCTAATACCCTGAGACCTGTATGGTGAGCTACAACCCCTTATTCTGTCCCCTACATAGGGCTGGACACCTCAGCCACTCCACTGATATGGCTGTTCCCATCAAAGCACCACTTAGCTCCGTGGGTACCAGGCTCAGAGCAGCTGGCAGGAGGAAAGGAAAACGAGAAGCATAGAGAGTGCCCCTTTGCTCCTGCCGCGTCCCCCAGCTCCCTCCCTCCAGTCAGCACGGGAACCGCAGCCTACCTGTGCCTTTGGCAGCAGCTGCTGCAGACACTTCAAAGGCGCCTGGGTCCTCGTGGGAAGGAATCTCTTCATTTCATAAAAGATAAAAAAAATGGATATACTTAATGACAGCAGGAACAAAACAAAAAAAAAATAGTTTGGTAAAATCTCTGTTTTCTTCCAACTGTAAGCAATCTAAAAATTAATAATTGCTCCTAAAGCAAAACTGAGGATTGGCAGTGAAACAGATTTGCATTTTATTCATTATCACACATCAAGATTCCTCGGTAAATCATTAACACTCTGGCCAGTTGCTTTTTTTCTTCTTCTCAGTTACACTTCGGGTTTTCAAGCCTTAAATGAAGCAAAAGCATGCCCACAATATTCTTGAGTTGTTAAAAATATTTGGGGCTAAACCAGGGTTCCTAAACAAAATCAAGGGCTTCTGCATGTTTTCAGTTGCAGAATTTTAAAGCACGTCACCAGTATGTGTAAAGTGCACCCTTTTGAGGAGACATATATTTTATAAATACACTTTGTAAAAGCAGCTGTTAAACATTTTCTAACATTGCCTTTATTCTATTTAGTACTTGATCTTCTATTTTGGTTTTACGCCCCCTGAATTTACCTGGGAATAGTAGATATTTTTAGACAATTATTTTAATAACAATTGATCTTACAAAGCAAGGAAAAACTCTGGGGGTAATTGTAGCTCTGTGGACGAGATTGTTACAAATACTGAGCTGGTGACCCTCCTGTTCCCCTCCGTCTCAGGCACCCCAAAGCACCCAGGTGGGTATCTGGGGGGAGCTGCCCACATACTCTTACTCTGTGGGAACTTAGTCTTTCTTGGCTTTGTTTGGGTGTGGAACCAGCAACACCAATATTATAAAGAAATAAACAACTTCCACTATAAAATATATATCCAGACATCCATGGGGAATCTGAACAGCTTGCCGTCAGTGCAGCTGGACCAGAAATTTCCCCTCAGCAGTACCTTTAGTGCCATCTTTTGAAGTAAAACAATACTACTTTATAAATAAAATCTTTACTAGCAACCTATTGTAATTTGAGCCACTTCTGGTGAGGCAAAGGTGATCTCAAGCCTGTGGCTCCTTGCAGGGAGACTCCTAACAGGATTTGCTGGGGTGCAGAGAGCCAGTGCAGTAAAGCAACATCCCGACTGGTGCTGTTCATACGGGGTAGGACAGCACATCCCTCCTGGGCTCAGGGGAGGTGGCCCTTGGTGACCCCGTTTCTTCTCTG
Organism: Sclerurus mexicanus; assembly: GCA_013396755.1. Classification (NCBI taxonomy): domain Eukaryota; kingdom Metazoa; phylum Chordata; class Aves; order Passeriformes; family Furnariidae; genus Sclerurus; species Sclerurus mexicanus. The sequence goes on along the minus strand of VWZF01000573.1, from coordinate 347,305 downwards.
CTAGGAACCCTGAACCAAGAATTTTTTTCCAGGATGGTAAATCCTCCTTTCAGCAGAGTGACCTTTGCTTTCTAACCTGCTGGTGTCACACAGTCAGCCTGGAGGAGCAGTGGTGCAGGATCACCCCCCCTCACAGGAATCAGCCAGTTTGCTTTCGCACATTTTGGTCAGGAGCACGATGCCCCGCGGCCCCAGGTGAGCTGTGCAGCGTTAAGCTTTCTAGGCTGCTGTCTCCTTTTGAGGGCAGCATGTACAAGGAGTGAGATATTGTATTTCTTCCCACTGTGATGGACAAGTCTCAGAGTGAATTTTGAATTTATTTGGCACAAATGAGCAGAGATAGTTTTATGCTGCTCATAGATTTGTCCAAATTATCTGGATAAACATATTTTTCCTTCTTCATTTAGTACCTGTATGTCTCTAAACCCCAGAGTTTCAGATTTCCTTCTTGCAGAATTTGTACTTTGTGACAACTGAAAATCACTGGAAACCAAATGCAATTCCTGAGGCACTTCCATATATTAAAATTTCCATGTGTAAGCATCTTAGTTGAAACTAAGCCAAGTGAATTCAGCCAAGATTTGTAAAAACCTAGCATACACCAGGACAACTGTTCTGGTTAGAGGGCTCCCCAGAGTCCTTTGAGAAGACAGAAGTCACTAAGTTGACTCTCAAGTAATGATTTTAACATTTACAGATTTATGTTACTTATAAAGCATCGTTTCATATATGGCCCAAGTTGCCTTCATTTGTTAAAATAAATGCACAAACGGAGACAAAAATTATGCTCTTTCATGCCTTCTATTCTATGCTGGGGAGCAGAGGGGGAGAAATACTGACAAGCAGTAGCAGTCCCCATTGACAAAGTGTGGAAATTACCCTTCTCCTCATGCAAGGATGAAAACCTCTTGTTTGTTTTTATCCACAGAGTTTAGAAAAGGCTGAATTTGCAGGAGCAGGTCAATTTTAGTATGAGTACCACTGTAGCTTTTTTTAAATTCAATGCCAATTACTGTTTTGCCAAAGCTGCCATTTCTGATACATAAAACAACATAGATATTTAAGAGTAGCTAAAACCAAGTAAGAGAGCTGTTAAACCAAATATTTCTCGACTTTTTTCAAGGCCTATGAGTACAAGCTGAATCTGAAAAGTAAAAAATAATCCCAGATACTATTAAGGTCATTGACTGATGAGATGCAGATCCCTGTGTACACGGGAATGCTAATCTCCCTAGCTAAGAAGTAGGAAGCAGTTCTGTACCCAATTTACTTGTAGAAACAGTGACTGTTGATACACATTTTAGGAATGGAAGTTTATGTTTTCACAGGTCACTTGCAGTGACATCATCTTGATCTACAAGTACAAATATAGCCAAGGACATGAAAATCCTTGGCATTGAGCTGGCTTGGCAACGTGCATAAGTGATTTCATGTAGCTTTGATGTTTGCTGTGTTGTATTTTCTGGAAAATGGTTTTATTTCTTATCTTCTAGTTCTTTATTTCAGATTGTTTATATGGAATTTAGGAATAAAAACGGGGAGGAAAGAAAAGGGTGCAAATGAATTTTAATTGTATTTACTACAAGCAAGAAATGATACTATATAAGGCATATTTTACGCCAGGCTTCAGGCCAGGAAGAATTTTTTATAGCTAAGTAATTGAAAAACCTTTAAAAAAGGACGCCATTATGATGAAAGGAGCATTTTCTTACATGTACGTACTGTGTCTTTTCAGCATCTTAGTGCATTTTAGATTTTTATCTGTAAAACTGTCAAGAGCCACATTTTAACTCATCAATTTGATTTTTACCAGCTACACCTGCTCATAAGATGCTTTCCTCCAGTGAAAACTAGAAACAGAGTTACTTGTGGGTGACATTTACAAGTGACTGGGGAGGGGAGAAGGTTAAATAAATAAATAAAAGGAATAGCAAACAACTACACAAAAGCTGCCCTCCTTTAAAAACAGCAATGTGCATAGCTATAGGAGAAAAGTACAGAATGCAATTTTCTAACTGCTAAAACAACTTTTTCTACACGTGCTATTTTCCCCATCTATTTTTATCGCAGGCTTCCAGACTCTGACAAGCCTCTTGGCTTTCTTGACCATATGAATCTGCCAAGTGGTACGAATACTGTAGGGATAGCCTGCAGAAATATCCTAGCAAGGTGTCTCGCTTTGCGGGAGTTGACTCAGACTTCCAGACATGTTAGGTAATGGGTTTAAGGGGTTCAGACATTGGTAGCTTTCTCACTAAATTTGTGGGGTAAATTTTTGCCAGTAGTTTGCAGCTGAAAACCCCTTTTTCCTGAAAAAGGAGTGAGATAAGCTTTTCAAAATAAAAAATTAAAGAACATAGAGGCTTTTTGTTATCTGAAGCACTGGCTTTGATTTCTTAGAAAAGGAATCCTTCAATAACTAAAAGGCAGGTAGAAGTGAATCATCCTGCATGTTTACTGCCTAAGACTGGTGTTTGACTTTCCATAAACAGGACTTAAAATATAATCTTCCATTGAAATTAATGGGTCCTGTTTTAGCCAACAGGACTCCTTCTGACAGCAATGGATGGTGACAAAATATGGCTTCCTTAGTAATACACATTATCCTCTGTAACGTACTGGTTTCAAAGTCTCAACTGGAAACCTTAAAGCCATCTTAAGTAAGGGGAAATAAAGTGAGCTCCAGTGCAAGGCAGATTGTCTCCAGTGACAAGACAGTATTTGGATAATGGACATTATCCATCTTTTCTTGGGTACAGTTTTAGGGCATACAAGGATGCATTGAAAGCATATTTTAGACTGTCTACCTGGAAAGTGCCAGCTAGAATACATATATAGAATACATAACAGGGTTTGCATATTAAAATATACTATTTTAGCTTTATGCATCTCATGGCTTATTTGTGAATAATTGAAAAGGACAGAAGACTATTATTGATTAATCTTCCCATAGTTCTCCATAACTGCACCATCATCGCTTGCAGCACTTGAACATTAGCTAAGCATCATCACTTATGAATCCCAAGTTTTATAGGTTTAAAAACAAATCTCAAAAAACACTACAACAGTTGCCTTTTTTTTTGTTAATCAGAAAAGGTGGGGTTTTCAGCATAATATTTTGAGATATTAAGGCGTAACAGAGAGTATGCCATTTTTCAATGTTAAACAATGGACTGATGTCTGAAATTCATGTCGGATTTGTTTGGGTTTTTTGAAGCCATATACACATTTGTTTCCCCTCCTTCCACAAGTTATTTCTCCAAGTCCTCAGCTGGTGTAAAGTGGTATGTGCATTTAATGGCATGGTGGTAGCTCCCATTCGTTTGCCCCTTGTGCTATCCATGCACCCCTTCTGGGTGCCAGCCCCTCTCTCCATTTGCCCCGAAATGGAAGCTCCTGAAAATGGTGGAGAAAAGAAAGTCTGGAGAGAGATATGGGGAGTTGTTCCAAAGAATAGAAGAGCCTACCTTCCTCCTGGCTGTGTCCCTGTCTTGTCACACCTTAAATGATCTGCACCTTGAGTAGCCACAAGACCTGATGCATTTGTTCTTGCTTAGACGTCTACCTTTTTTGGGTAATGGTCTCTTTGAAAAGGGAACAGACCCATACAGACCCCATCTGTGGACTTCAGATGGGTACAGTTAAAGTGTTTTCTAAATGTTTTCTAAGTTTAAAGTTCAGCAGTAGGAGGGGAGAAGTATGTGCTGAAACACGGATCTGTTGATGAGGACCTCCTCATTGTGCTGCTTTTCCTAGGTGCATGCTCTCTGAAACAGCAAATACACTGCAGGAGCTCAGAGAAAGCAGGCACAGTCTTTTTACAGGTGGTGTTCAGTTCACCTGATCAATGATAATCTGGCTAAGAATTTTGAGTAAATGTCATTCTGGTGATTATATCTTGTCAAGGGCCTCATACTGCTAAGTGATGGGTTTGGAATGATAAAATTGTGCATAAGATCAGAAACAAAAATCAGAAAGCAGCAGGATCCCATTGAATTTAACCTTAGCCTCAGGAGTTTTTTCAGTTCCCATCATTAAGGTCATTGCACCTCTAGTAATGCAACCATCAACATCCTCCTCCTGCCAGGCCAGTTCTTTCTCGTACTCTGAAAGAAGATTTACAGGAACCGACCAAGAAAAAAGTGATTTTCACAAATTACTACAGAGATGAATGGCACCTGTGCCTGCGATGACCTGTTTTAACTTTTTTTTTTTCTGACACCACCTTATGTGAGCTTCTCTCAACTCCTGTCACATAAGCCATAGTTGGGTTTTTTTTGTCTTTCATTCCAGCCAACGACCAAGGCCTCAGAAAGTCAGTGTAATGGCGATGCTGAGCAAGCCTTTGCTGTCACTGACTTTACTCTGGATTAGTAATTGTCTTGTTTATAATTATGAGCTGTATGAAGCCTTGCAGGAAGAGTAGAACAAGTTTACTTTTACAGTGATGAAGTACATCATAAATTGCAAACACCTTTGGAATTCAAAAATATCTCTCTGAACCAAGGATCAGATGCACAGCATTTTGCTGAAAAATACATATGACCGTCACCAGTGCAGCTACTGGCACAGGGCTGCTGCTGAAGATGATGAGGGCAATAAACCTCATCTGAGCTAGGAAGGCGGCCTACCAGGTAATGCTGGTGTCAGTGGCAGACCCTGCCCTATATCTTAGACGCACCCAGAGTGTCCCAGGAGGTCTTGCAACCCTGAAGCAACCCATGCACATGCAGAGAAGCGTTATGAAAAGTTTATGAGATTCTAGTGGTATTGTCATACAGATTTTGTTGGAAGACTTTATCTGGCCCATAAACACATGAAGCAGAGAAACTTAGACCTGAGCCTACAGTACTGCTGTACCAGACAACACAGATATTTATTTCCACCCTGAACTTCATACATCTCTGCATGCCAGGTAGTTGGGTTCAGTTATTATAATAATTTATTATTTTCTGACCTAGATTTCTTAATGCTTCATGCAGAAAGCAGTATAGAAGGCAAGCACAACACAAAATACAGACACACTTTTCAGGTAATTTAGAGAACCTGAAGCTAATGAGAAAGGAGAGTCCTTTCCTACAGTATCTGTGGCTCAATGTCTTGTTCTGCAATCAGTGTACCTCTCAGGCTTTGAGCAGATCTACAGCCACAGAAAAGAACTAATTTTTTACTTGGTTTGAGTTTTTGCTGGAATATTTTTAGCTTTTCTCAGTTAGAGTCACATTACAACTATTCTACTTATTTTATAATTTTCTTTGTTAATTACATGTGCAAGGGTCACAGAACTAAAGTTGTAAAAAAAAAAAATCTGATTTTAACCTGCAGTTGATTTATGAAATGAGACTCAGTTCCTTGAGTTTGGGAAAATAACATATACCACTAATAATCTCTTGGAACTGATTTAACGCTCTATTCTATTGCAGGGCTAGGAAGAAGCCAAGGACTTGTAACAATCTGTCATTTGCAGTGACATTTTTATTACTCTTTCAGAAATGCTGTGCTTTAATTGTCTTCCTGCTTCAAATCAACTGCTTAGTTTGCTTTAACAGTATTTTTTCCTCTGCAGTTACCATTGCCCTTGCTATACGGAACCTAAACTCCCTGTATATTCCTGGCATGGTAACTGCCAACAGGAAAAGGAGCAGAGAACCTACCCATGTCCTTCTAATTTAAGAGAGTGAAAATGCTATTGATTGGAAGTCACGTTTATATGGAGTTCACATCAAATTCCTTGTAGACCTGCATTCCAGGCAATTCCCCCTTGATTCACTAGGATTGACCTGAGAGAAAATCCATCAAAATAATTCACCTTTTTTTTCAATATTATGAAATTTGCAACAAGCTGCCCAATAAAGAAATAGCTTTGCTTTCAACTATTAAAAAGAAACTGCAAGCTCTTAATTTAGTAGCAATGTCGCTAGTGCTGTAGCATCTTCTGCAGTGTGCCTCCAACTGATGAACTGAAGAACAACTATAAATAACGGTGATGTCTTTGTCAGCTTGTGAGAAAAAGGGGTTGGATTTTGGTTTTTTTCACCTTTCCTCAAAGGACATGTAGTAAGATATCTCTAATCTCTTCTTTTGCTTAATAAATACATTTATCTGTTTGACAGGTTACTGAAACAAAACACTGATTTGTCACCTGCTAGTTCACAACGTAGCTCAGTGAACAACAGGAACACAATCCTAAGGTTGTACTGTATACAATTGGCACCCCAAAGTTAAATGACTGTGTTAAGTTCTCATCTTTACTGTTCAGGACTTTGAGGCGTTCTCTTTTCAAGTGAGAGGCAATTTCCGTCGACTCCAAAATGGACAGAATCTGGTCAAATCGCATTCTCAGACTTGTAATATCTGTGTATCCCCCGTGCATCTCAAATGATGAGGGATCCATTCCTGGCATCCCAAATCTTTTGGATATCACTTTCACAGTTGGGCTGCTCCTTCGCCACTCTGTATCTGATAACTAAGAAGTTGTCTGAGGAGCAAATGACTTTGTTCAGTTGGGTCTGCCTGCTCTATATTTTAAGAGAGTACCTGTCAGAAAAGCATCAAGTTCCACAAATCCCCAGATTGGGGACTCAGTGCAGTGAAAAAGAGGAGGGACTTTGTGACGGCTGTGGGAGCATGGCTAGTCTGCATGCTAAGAGGTTTTAATGGAGCAGACAAAATCTGTCCTGGATTCTGAATCACAAATGTATTGAGGCAAAATAACAATTGGGAAATAAAAGAGTTAATTTTCAGGGCTTGCATGCCTTCAGGTTTGTTTGCTTGAGAATATTTTTGGAGGGTATTGTTAGATGCTAAGGGAAAGTTACAGCAAGGCTTGTGACTAATGGATAAGATGCAGTATGCTCTGTGATGGTGCAAGAAAAATGCTGATGCAGTTAACTGATATCAGAGAGATAAAATAGCACCAGCATAAAAAAAAAAAAAAAAGAAAAAGAAAAAACTAACCCTGGATGATTTTGTCAAGTTTTTGAGATCCCACCTTCGCATCATTTTAGAGGATGGTTCTAACTAGTAGCCACACAAATAATTGCAGATTAAAGTGTCATACAACTCAATTAACTAGCTGAAGGAAAAACAGCAACATTGTCTTCTAATGAGATGTCTGCTCTCTCCTCCTCTGTACTGTGCATCTTAATGTACCTTGCTGTCTGCACTGACTTGGGGCTCCAAGGCTTTGTCATTTCTTGGCAATTCTATTCTCTAATTTCTTCTGACACATGGTGCTTAAATCCACACGAAATGAGAGGTGAGGCAGAGAGGATTCCAGCAGACTACCATGCCATAATAGGAGTGCTCATTTGCATTATTCATTAGATAAATGCACTGATTTGCATCTCATTCTGGTTGTCTCCATTTCCAGGCAGAGGATGTAGAGAATTCGCTGAATTGCTGAATTTTTATGATATTAATAGTGTTCATTTGGGATTAAGTCTCCATTGTCTGCTGCCCTGTATTTTGTCCTGCACTTACCTTAAATACCTACAGAAATTACATTCTTTTGTTCTTTTAATAGGGAACTGTGGCTATTTACTGCATAGTAAAAGGGTGCTAATTTATCATTACAATTTTGAAATATTTATCAAAGCCATAATTCAATACTCATTATTTGTAACTTATTATTATTATGGTCTTTTTGCCTGATATTCTGAGGTTATGGTTCAAAAGCAAAGCTTGTAAAGCAGCTGCAATGATCTGACAGTATCTGTAATTTATTTTTTTTTTTTGCTATTCAGTATTCTTGAGCAATAAGCTTTAAGAAATACATGCCTTCTATTAACTAACATTCTAAACTAACAGTAAAGTTGAGAAATAGTATAGCCATAGATAACTCTCAGCATTGTTTCATTCTTTTCTAAGCTTTATGGACCAATTTACATTATGTTTGGTATTAATATTTGACTCAGAAATCTACACTGTAAAAAGAAGGGATTGTCACTGTTCTTAACACAGGGTGTTAAGGGGGTGAAGCTTAATTTTGGAGGGGTGAGTTTAGCACTACTGAGCTCTTTCATCCTTTTACTAAACACGGGAAACTGTCTAGGGGAATTGGGAATTTTAAGAGAGTTGAACTAGTATCATTATTTCATCAATGCTTTTTGAGAAAATGTACAGGATAAAGACCTTCAAAAATGCTGCTGAAACCCTAAGCCATTCCTTGAGCCATCATTTACCTCCTCGGACAGCAAATCGGAAAAACAAATAGTGGCTTATTCTGACTCTCAATGCCCTTAGTTACGCCTGGTGCTGCACTGGGCTTGATATTGTAAAAAAATAAGGGAAGACACTGTCCCCATTTTAAATAGCTTACAGTATAATTGAAACACAAATGTAAAAAGCAATAAAAAAGCAGGACTCTGAAGGATAACTTAAGCATGATAAAATGTTTAGGCTGATGACTATGCATTATTTTTATTGTAATTATGGCATGGTTCTATAGCTGATGCTGTATCTGTCTGATTTCTTGGGGGTGCCACACTAGACAAACTCATGTTTGATCAGGACACTTCATCTGTAAGCAGGGTTACAGCAGAAAATAGAAATGAAATGGCATACGAAAATGAAAGCAGTTTATACTAGGACCCCGCCTAATACACAACTTAATTATAATTGAGTTTGCTGAAAGTTAGTGACAGCTGAATCTAAACAAATCACCCAGGTAATGTGCTGATTGCACTAGCAGCAGTTGTTGTCAGGGGTGGAAGATGCCATATGGCTCCTCTTCTCTACCCAGGTCAAAATATCATTAAGAAGAAGCTTAACTACATCGACACAAATGAGGAATTAGCCAATCTGGCTTTCCTCCAGCCTGCAGTGTGCAGACACATCCTAGGGTCTGGCCATTCCCAGGCACAGTGGGGGGCTACCCAGATTTTTCCAGAACGTACTGAGTGGAGGAGTATCATGGTACTTAAGGACAAACAAAGGCAGCTGGTGTTCAGTTGCATTGCTCAGGCACAGTTTAGCTCTCCAAGACATGCCCGGATTATGTCTGGGCAATTCGTGAGAGGAAAATAAAGTATAAGTGACACCAAATGCAAAACAGGGCAGGGGAGCATGAGGGATGAGTGACACGTGAGCCAGTCTTGCACAAGGCAAAGCTTGGTTCAGCCCCAGGGAGGGCTTTTTATGTGAACAGGGCATGAGTTGAACTCCACGCACTGGATTTGGTATAAGTCTTCTAAAGTTGGTACGGCCTTTTTATTTTGTGAACAGACAAAACTATAGGATAAATTTTGCAGTACTGTGACCATATTGTTATTGCTGACATTCCCATATGATTTGAGAATCTTGTCCATTTACAACAAGTATCAAACACTAAAATCAGTCGCTAATAATAACGTAGAAGCTACTGCTCTTGCAAGAGCAGCAGAGGCTAGTTGCACTACTCCTTTGAAATGAACTTTTACCATGTCTATTCTAAACTGTGTGATGCTTTTCTAGGTTGCATCAGGCTGAAGTGCAGCAGAAGTACAGTTTATGCTATATTAAATTGTTATTAACTACAAAATGTCATCCGAAGTATAGTGTTCTGCCAGTTGGAGTTATATATTTTTGTTATGCTTTTTGCTTTGAAAAATACACATTTGAAGTTTTTAAGCATGCCAAGTAGGCCAGATGCTGCCCTTCAGAAATAAAAATTGCCTTAACTGATTCTGTGACGATTTGGGTTGTAGAAGAGCCGTAAAATTTCTGCCAGACTTAAAATATCTTTCCCTGAACACTGGTCCCGCTGTGCTGATCTCGCTGTCAGCAAGGGTTTGCAGATCTTCAGTTATGAAACACCTTGTCACCACTCACCCAGCAGCTTGCTCCTGCTTTGCTGTGAAGTTTGTTAAAGCACTTTGTTCAGATTTTGAAATATAGAGTATTTCCTAATGTTTTTTTAGGAAAAGGGTTGTGAAGAGTCCTTTGATACAACTCAGGGTAGCTATTCTGAAGCGAGGTATGAAAAAGGTGTATAATCCATTGTGCAAAAGGCTTTAGATTATTCTAAACAATGTTCACCCTTAAAAATGTCCTTGTCTAGTGCAAACTGAGGAGAGCATCTGTTCAAAATTTATTTTTATCATCACTCTTCAGTGGATATTAGACCTCTTTCTCTTTTGGGGCTTGCCACAGTGTCCCTGACGAACTTAATGCACAGCTCTGCCTCATTCATTACAAACCACCTATTTCATCTGCCGTGGGCTTCTCTGCACCCACAGCAGCACCCGTGAGAATTTGAAGCAAACCCCCTGAAGTCCCTGTGGAAGCACCTAGACCCCGATTCGGTTTCTCCATACTGTCTTCACCATGTCAAGTAGCCAAAAAAGCAGGCTTTAGGCTGGAGCAGAGGATTTTTACTGGCACAGTAAAAATTCCTCCAGTGGCACAGGATTGGCAAAATAAGCTCAGTGCCATCTGCTCTTTGATCCTTCTCCTTTTTCAGGAGACTATTCAGGAGATGGACCATGCCAGCCACTGGAGGCCTTGGAGCAGACCTGAGTAAAACCTTTCCAGACAGTCAGAATGCTGGGACTTGTGTAACCAACACAAGCTGGAGCAGCCCTCAGGATGCTCTGAATTAGGCCTAGAGTTGTTCCAAGTCTTAATCAGGATCATACACTTTCTAGGACTACTTTTCTTCCTCTTCATTTGTGATGAGCATAAACTGAAAACCAAATGCATGAATTCACTGTACACTGTGGGTAATACTTTCCATAGTATCTTCATAAATGTAAAAAGTGAAACTGTTTCAAATAAGTTACAAGAATTGCAACTGAAATAAAATTTTCAGTGTAGTGGGTCATGTCAAGAGCAGATGGAATAGAATCGCAGAATCATTAAGGTTGGAAAAGACCTCCAAGATCATCAAGTCCAACTGAACACCACCTCGTCAACTAAACCGTAGCACTAAGTGCCTCATTCAGTCTTTTCTTGAACACCTCCAGGGATGGTGACTGCACCACCTCCCTGGACAGCCCATTCCAATGAGTAACCACCCTTTCAGTGAGGAAATCCTTCTTCATGTTCAACCTGAACACAGCCCTCTTGTCCTGTCACTAGCTGCTGGGGAGAGGCGCCAACCTCCACCAATCTAGAACCTCTTTTCAAGTAGTTTTAGAGTGTGATAAGGTCTCCCCTGAGCCTCCTTGTCTTCAGGTTCAACAACCCCAGCTCCCTCAGCCACTCCTCACAGGACTTGCTCTCTAGACCCTTCACCAGCTTCACTGTCTTTGTCTGGACATGCTCTAGCACCACAATGTCTTTCTTGAAGTGAGGGGTCTGGAAGTGGACACAGATTGTGGGTGCTTCTTGACACTACAAAAACAAGTCATTTGCNGACCATGCCAGCCACTGGAGGCCTTGGAGCAGACCTGAGTAAAACCTTTCCAGACAGTCAGAATGCTGGGACTTGTGTAACCAACACAAGCTGGAGCAGCCCTCAGGATGCTCTGAATTAGGCCTAGAGTTGTTCCAAGTCTTAATCAGGATCATACACTTTCTAGGACTACTTTTCTTCCTCTTCATTTGTGATGAGCATAAACTGAAAACCAAATGCATGAATTCACTGTACACTGTGGGTAATACTTTCCATAGTATCTTCATAAATGTAAAAAGTGAAACTGTTTCAAATAAGTTACAAGAATTGCAACTGAAATAAAATTTTCAGTGTAGTGGGTCATGTCAAGAGCAGATGGAATAGAATCGCAGAATCATTAAGGTTGGAAAAGACCTCCAAGATCATCAAGTCCAACTGAACACCACCTCGTCAACTAAACCGTAGCACTAAGTGCCTCATTCAGTCTTTTCTTGAACACCTCCAGGGATGGTGACTGCACCACCTCCCTGGACAGCCCATTCCAATGAGTAACCACCCTTTCAGTGAGGAAATCCTTCTTCATGTTCAACCTGAACACAGCCCTCTTGTCCTGTCACTAGCTGCTGGGGAGAGGCGCCAACCTCCACCAATCTAGAACCTCTTTTCAAGTAGTTTTAGAGTGTGATAAGGTCTCCCCTGAGCCTCCTTGTCTTCAGGTTCAACAACCCCAGCTCCCTCAGCCACTCCTCACAGGACTTGCTCTCTAGACCCTTCACCAGCTTCACTGTCTTTGTCTGGACATGCTCTAGCACCACAATGTCTTTCTTGAAGTGAGGGGTCTGGAAGTGGACACAGATTGTGGGTGCTTCTTGACACTACAAAAACAAGTCATTTGCAGCACAGGAGACTTTGCAGGATCCAGCCCTTCCAACATGCCTCACTAATTACAGACAGCTGATCCTCATTTGTTCATCCCTCACATGTGAAAATCTGGAAGCTGAATCAAATTAAGTTCCAAGTATATTTTCAGTTTATGTTGAGAGATGGCACTATCTCCATAAAAGAGAAAAGGAATATTGCTTTCCTTCAAGCAGTATGAACAACGCTGCAAGATTACATCTGCTACAAGAGGAAAATGCTATCTTTATGCCTTTTTGTAAAGCAGCCAATGGCTAATGGACAGGAAGCCTTTCTGAAAGTTTTGCAAATCTACATAATGTTCTTGAGTACTGTAACGTGCATTCAAATCACAGATTTAACAGAGGGAAGAAAAGCAGGGGGATTCGTAGAGCCAGATAGCTCACTGTCGGCTATGTGTCTGAGGAGGAGCAAAACCACAAGCCTAGCCAGCCAAGAATAGCATTATCTTAAGTTTAAAATACTCCCCTTATTTTGCTTCTTTTCCGTTTGTAGCACGTAAATCAGTGCTGCTTCCTGCCCTTCACAGCAGACCAAGGTATTTGTAGGTGTTCTGCTGTGATAAATGTGGATATCTGTGAGTTTGTGCAGTTGGTCCCTTCTCCAGAGTATGACTCACATGTAACCGGGGTGTCTGACAGAAATCCTAGAGGCATGGACTAATCTAAATTACAAGGACCAGAAATAAACACAGTGGTAGCTGATTACACTACAGTTTCTTACCATGAGCTGAAGCAGAGAGCACAGTTGCAAGAAATGCTGATGTGCAGTCTCTGATGGACTTCCATTGCACTTAATAGTTGTGTAGTGGATTTGGGGGTATGATGGGGTACTCTCTAAAACTTGAAGACCTCTGACTTAACATGCTTTATACCATGATTTTCCAGTTCATCTGAAGTGCCTGTGAAAATCTGTGTACTTTCAGGAATGTGCAGTGAACAAGAGCTAATGCCTGCACCTTATCTCACACCAGTTCCGTGGATGAGTTGGCAACTTCCCACAGTATCGCATTGCTTCTAAATGCTTTAGTGTGCAAGCTCCTAATGAACGCTGGGATTAAGGATTTTCCCAGAGGAAAACTAATATAAGACAATTGTGGAAAAAACATATTTCATGTGTCCTTTACTGTCTCTCTCTGTTCACTCTAGGTACCTTCAAAATAATCAGATATATTTTTTAGTGCTTTAGACGCTATATTGGAGATCAGAGAGCTTTAAAGTTTGTGCTTTTGTATAGAATTCTTGAAAGTCAGTCACTGCAGTAGCTTTCAAGGAATAGCATTTGTTTGCCATGCCAGATAAACTTAAGAGATTACTGTTATAACTCAGACATTCAAGTAGTTTTTTAAAAAAAGTTGGTGGTGCTATTATAACAATTTGCTGTTTATCATTTCTCTGTACATCTCCTCCTTCAGCTAAACATTCCACTCTTTTCAGATTTTGTCTAAAAATCTTCCCACGCTTCTCATCCTTTCTTTGTCACAAGGTAATCAGAATTCTGTGAACATAAAAATAACGTGAGAATAACAGCAGTAACAACGTCTAAAAAGTTGTGGGAGTCTGCAGAGGAAGTCAGGCAGAGAGTAATATTACACTCTGCGTCGGCACTTAATGATGCATCATTCCCATAAACTTAGTGAAGATGGGGGTTTAACTGGTTGATTCCCAAGTGAGCAGTTTCTGTAGTATCACTGTAAAAAGTATTTATACAACTGTATTATTTAGGGTAACATGTATTTATGAGCCCTTCTTGTGATAACTACATGCTGTCCAAACATCTGCATGATCCCTTGCCCCACATGAAAGATCTTTTTTAAAAGGAGACAAGTATGGACAAATTGTGAAACACAAGGAAGTAAGGAGTCAACACTAGCCAGCATGACAAGCACTAGTTGTAACACAGCACATGATTAATATTTAGTACCATATTTCCACTAGTCATTGCCGCAAAAGAGAGGCTCTTTTAGGGAGATTTATGATCTCATTTCACTGATGTTTGTGGAGAACTCCTCCCAAGTGTGAAAAACAGCAAGGGAGAAAGTACAAGAGTGCCTGTGTAATAAATAAGTAAAAATCAAACAGGTAAGGAGTGAAGGCTATCGCCAGGCAGCAATATGGGGACACCGCTGGCTTTATCATACTGGAGATGATGGATCAGGCAGGAATTGGCTGTGAAGGGTTTTGGAAGTGAGGGCAAACAGCTAGTGGTTGATGAGATGGAGTAGTTGGTGCTGGACTGCAACAAGAGCATGCAATGAGCTAGAGAAATGATCTTTGTAGAAACGTTCTGGATTTCTGGATGGTTATCAACAGGGCAAGACTGCATTTGTCAAGGCCAGAGAAAATGTTGTTGCTGTAATCAAAACGTGGTATAGCAAGAGCCTGAATGAGAGTTTAACTGGGAAGATGGAAAGACCGTATCACAGTGATATGATAGTGATGTAGCATGGAAGCCATAAATCATCCGGCAGAGCCAAGGCACTGTCAGCGAGGCCAATTAGCCCATGATGAGCACTACGTGCCAAAGTTAGACTGCTGCTACCCAAGCTATCGGGTTTGTGACTATCACAAGAACATCTAAACAACAGATTTATAGCTAGATCAGTTCTCTGCTCCATGCAACTAAATACAGTGGAAACATATTTAGCTTAAGTGTGACTTTCCAAATTAATCCACCTGACAGGCAGGAGGAACAGCAGATCCTTCTCACTTTAAGTCATTCATTGCAGGATGTTTTCTGCAATTCCAGTTTTCCTATTTTGCAGTCCTGCTTTTGACTCACAATTCTCAACTTCTGTCACTTAGAGCCTCTCTCTGCTTACTGATCAATTGCCCTACAGCACCCCATTTCCTCCCCCAGAACCTCATTTTTGAAACTGAGGGTCAAGTTCTACTTTGTCTTCCACATCAGTGCAAACAGTGTTTTGCCATGACAAAAATGGCTGCTCAGGGATGACACGCACTGAAAAGTGACCTGCTTAAAAGAACACACATATCTTTTGGATCTGCTGTTTTGGTGTATTTTTCATAAGCAGCGTATTGTCATTTCTCTTGCCTCAGCATGTCAGGTTTTCCATGGCTTTTTTTCAGGGCAATTAAACACATGAGGATTACAGATATCTATTTCTCAAAGCATATACTAGTCATTCTGAGAGACATGCCTGTCTTGAAGTCATTTGGCAGTTCCAGTCTGCACTGATACGGGTTCCTCACATTCTGTCATGGGTCCAAACCATTCAATGCATTTATGGTAAAGAGCTTTACATGCATGATAATACTTGAGAGTTTTCCAGTGATGCTAATTGTTAAACACAGGCAACCGGATAGAGGAAAACACTGAATCCAAAATGCTCCTAAAAAATGGTGTCAAAAACCTTGCAAATTTGTACTGTGGTACTTTTTATCTGACTACTGTCAGTATACTGATTTTTTTTCTGAATGGCCAGGAGACAATATTATCTTTTAAAATATTTCATATACTTGCATGATATTTCCACAGAATAATTAATTCTAAGTTCCAGATGTTAAGCTTTTGAAGCAAAAAATTAAAACAAGTGTAATGTGCTCAACTGTGTAAAATAAGACCTAGCAAATGCCTGTATGAATTTGCTAAAAAACGTCAGTCAGTGAGTTTCTGAGAAAGCGGAGCTACGTTTACTATGAGGTATCTATGCACAGAATGAGAGATTTAATGACTGAGAGAAAAATAATACCGAGTCGCTAACTTTAAAGCATTCCTCACTGGTTCAGAAGGTTTGTGTTTTTACGGCGGGGGGCCCATGGAGAATGTCTAGGCAGCACTGGCCAAGCTAGAGACATGCATTGTATCCATCAGCAGCTCTATGGAACACCAAATATCCTGGCTGGTGCCTGAGAGCTGATCCTACACCAACCCCAATTCCCAAGCAACAGAGGCTGACGTTTGATAGAAACGTCAATAGTACATTGCTGTGACTGCACTATCAACGCACATTTTGGATTCTGCTTCCCCCAGTATTTATCCTGCTTCCTTAATTTACCCTGATTTCATCCACATGGATTTCAACCTTTAAAGCACTTGCTTTCTTTACAAGATGCATGACAAATTCACAGACTAATGTAAGAACAGAGTGAAAGACTTCAGCTGCAGGAGGGTTACATGTTGTGACTGACTATTGTGTTAGAGAACATTGGATTTCTATCTGTAATTTGTATTCACGGGTTTTTTCCTCAATTTTATCTGCTTTAGACCAGTGGGAGCATGACTTCCCTAGAGTGATGTGGAAGAGGGAACACACAAGGTGTCTTTTCTTAAGCTTCAGCACAAAATCAGCCTGTGTTTGACAAGACAGTGGCTCCTACCTATTGTCCCCAAAGAACACAAGCAAACCTGATCCTGCCTCCCTCAAAAAATACAATAAAAACTAAAACAAAACAAAAAAAATTTTAAAAACGGTGGTGAGAAAGACCTCTGCTCCTTTCATTTTTCTGCAGAGCTAGCACTTCAGGATGCTGAACAATTAGTGTATGTTTATAAAAGTCATTATAAAAAGTGTTGTTTTCAGCAGAATAAATTCAAGGGTCTCACTCATTAATTTTAAATGAGTTACAGGACTGCAAGGTCAAAGGTATGAGCTTATGCTGTTGCTGCTTTGAAAGTGCCAAGAGAGGGATTTTCACCGTAACTCCGCTTCGCCCCAGGGAAAGGCCTGCTCCATTATCTTTTTAAATTAAAATGGACACCAAAAAGCAATGTATATGAATTAAGAGAATGGACTTTACATTGTGGCTTGATTTGGAATAATTATAGGGAAGTATTTTTCCATGTACACTTTCTGTCCCTAATTAAATCCACGGAAATGCCTCATTTTCTGGTTATTGCCAAAGTGTGTTTCAAACTCTTGTAGAAATACTCGATTGTAATTTCATTAGAATTCCATTTCTCCAGGCTATACAGGTGCAATGAAAGAAGAGGTAAAATTAATTAAAACTGTGGACATGTTTATACCCGCCAGGTGTCATAAAAGGTAGTGGCTGAGACATTTTTCAAGTAATTAAGCAGACAGTTCGGCTTTTTCTGATGAGTTATTGCCCTTCCCTCTTTAATCGGTGTAAGAGATTTCATCACAGAGCTATTGTCAGGTGATGGGATTGCTCTTTACAATCAGCGTCCCCCTTGCACTGCTGCCTGCTAATCGAAATCACATCATCAAATCACATCATAAAGAGGCAGCGACATGCGATCGGCACGTTTCCAAAGTCAGGCTTCATCTGCCAAGGTCTGCCCATAATTTAGGCTAAAAAGGGGATAACACAATTTTCAGTTTAACCATACTTGGATTAAATAGCTTGAGTGTTCATTCAGGCCATAGCACGGCTTCTCCATGTAAAGCTCAGTTCTCCTCAGTGAGGGCAGCATTTAATCAGAATTGTATGTGTTGGTGGTGTTTATGTTACTCATTTTTTTTCATTCCATTTCTGGTTTGTCAGGAGTTTTTCTTCTGGCCATGTTGAGATAATCACTAGTTTTCCCGAGGATGTGCAAATTGCCATGGTTGCATCCTCAGGCAATATTGTACATAAGACTGTAATGATGGCATTTTCTAAGTTGTCAGTGTAAGTTAGGAACCAGAATTTGGTACATTTTCTTTCTCTGCCTCGGCGGTGGATATAAATACATCTCTTTGCTCCTCTCTTTGGGTTTCCAGTACCACAAGCACATTCTCCATGTATGTGCTGTGCATCATATGTGTACAGCTCTCCCTAGGGGAGGAACAGGTGGTCATAGCACCCACGGTGCTCTCTGGGCTCAGATGCAACGATACACATCTTTGGTACCGAGAGCAGGGCCAGCCTGGTTCTATCAGCATGTACAGAGAACATGGTGAGCCTGTTGTGCTCCTGGGACAAAACAGCCCTGCCACTGGCCCTCCTCACAGCTCTGCTCAGCATTATTGATAACCACAGCTGCTCTGCACCTCCAGTAGCATCACCGGCACATGGAAGTTGTTTTCCATTCCACATCCAAGGGAACAGGCTAGATAGAGCCTGCACTGGTTAGGAAGCTGTGCATTTTAGGGTTTTATATGTCTCTCACAGTCCTGTAGCACTGATGCAAATAGATAACCAAGCCCACCATGTTTTCTTAGGAAAAGTAGTATTTTCTTATTTTATTTCCTGTTTGAGTTGGCTTGTACTTTGCAATTGCTATTGATTAAATGTTTTCTAATGGGTAATTTTTAGATTTTTTTTTAATATTGCAAGAAAAGGAATTTTTAATATTGCAGTGTAAAGTAGATTGCTGTGTATTTAACAAAGTGGACCATACTAACTGTAGTCAGTTGCAAATGCCCATAACAATGGACATACTTAGGGCAAAAATAAATCAGAATGGCAATATTCACTGCATACTTCCATTTAGAGTTAGTGCCTTCCCTGAGCATGTTTTTCTTGTTTTTTATTTAATGCTCTGTCTTTATCAACTTATATAATTTTAATTAGATTTCCTTTAAAAATATTGTAATGTTCTACTTTCAAAGTTATCCCTTACAAGGTCATCTCTGATACATGACTAATGCATTTGACTAAAATGCACAAATAAAATATGATAGCTACATTAAAGCATATGGGACTGTGCTTAGAATAACAACTCAGTCTGAGCTTTTAACAAAAATTAAAAAAAAAGGCAGTAAAACCTTGGAGATGAAAGATTAAATCATACACTTCTAGAAACATATTTCAACTTGTGTGTACTTTGTACCTGCTGTTCCGGGGCTGAATTTGACCTTTTGAGGGGTGAAAACAGGTTTTGAAATGGAGTTGTTACTTTTTTTTTTCTTTTTGAGTTTTAAATAGAAATTTTATTCTCTTTCAGTACTAAAGTCCGCCTTCTGCAACAACCAACATAAATTCATAATCTACCTTGATCTAAATTATGCACTCTTGCATTTCTGCTTTATGTGTTTGTTACCTTTTTTGCAATGCCCAGATTTTCAGTTAAATATCACAGGGTTAAGCTCCATCAGTAACACATTTTAAATATATTGCCTGTTTTACTGATTTGCCTTGTTTCGTTAGCTAAAATAACAAATACAGCACTTCATTTACTGTTTTTATGCAAGTCACACTATAGTGTTTTATTTCTTCCTAAACAATACCATGCTCTCATTTTTCCTCCTGTAGACATCAGCCCAGACATCATTTCTCTCACATGTTTTTGAGTCTTTTCTATTTCTGCAGTGTCCCGTGGCAGGTGAAGAAAGCAAAAATATATTTTAAGAGAGGGTACAACAATGATTTATGGAGTGACACCTCAATATTTCCAGTGTTTCTATCCTATTGTTTTTGCATGCTGGTATTATGAAATTTTTTTTTTCCCCTGTGGAAGTTTCTGCTCCCTATGCATTGTGCTGTCTTAGGTTCTTTTACAGACTTGAAAGAACTTTGGTTTACCACAGAAGATACTTTAAAAATTGTTTAGTAGGCACTGAACTCCTCAAAGCTGAAGCTAAGATACTTTGGAGTCAGCTTTAAGCAAAATACAATATGGACATTGTTAAATTTATCTAGGAAGAAGCTTTTCTGAGGAAGTTTTGGCAATTGATATTTTACATCGCTTACTGAAAGAGTCATATGCTTCTAACATCTTGGAAAACAAGTTTGTATGGCAGCCAGGTGCTTTTAGAGTATCTGATGCCAAGTGCAATCTCTTACTAATTTTTTATGAAAAATTTTGGTTTGGTTGGTATAGATTGGTATAGAATTCTTTGTTACTTGAACTTATTTTAAGTGCCTCATTAACAAATTATTGAGACACATATTCTTTGAAGGTCTTTTTCTTTCACAGTACACGTCAAATTTTAGATCAGAAAATGGGAAATTCAGATGGTGATACTCTGGCACTTTGGACACACTGCTGCAGCTGCCCTGTATGCCAGGCTTGCTTTTTGGTTTGGTGTCTCCCAGTGTGCTGCAAGCCTTCCCTGATGAGCCAAGGGGGCACATTACACAACCTCGCAATCCCTTGGCTTTGAGCGTTTGAGAACCAATATTGATGCATAACTGGGACAAAGCACTTCCACTGGAGGGCGTCCAGAACTGATCCATGGCCTTAGTATCAGCTCCAGCAGTAACTCAACTTCAAACAAGCAATTTCCATCCTACCAACATTCTCCTCTGACCTCCCCATCACTCCTTGCTGAGGGCACTTCCAGCAGGAATATACACACTAGCACACACGGCAGAGGTTAGCCTACGGCAATTCCCACGGGGAGCCACAGCATTAGAAATAAGCATACTGGCTACTCATAAAATACTATTCATAAATTAACAGCCACAAAATTCAACGAGAACAGAAAAAGCCACCCAAGTCCTAGTCAAGTATTTTGAAACTTACCTCGCTCAGAACTGACTAGAAACCGTCACAGCCTTCCAAACAGCCAGCAACACTAAGGAACTAACCTTGATATGTTCACTTAAGCTCCTAGTTAACAACCACTACTAACAACCTTAATGGGGTGAACCTGTGGAGCTTCTCAAACAGAAGACTCATCCGCACCTAATTATCACCTCATTTCTGAAAGCTGGGTCCACAATGAGGCAAAGCTTGCACCATGGCTCTCAAAAGAAGTGAACCTAAAAAAAATGGAGTTGGAAAAAAAAAAGTGTTACAATACTCACACTTTATTAATCAGAAATGGAAATTTCCATCAGTATATAATGAAAAATATGTTAGTGCACTGCATTTTTAGAAGCAACTGCCTAGTGTGAAGATTACATAGGATTTGAAAATGCCTCTTTTTAGAAGAATAATACTCCTTTTAAAATGTGAAACTGGAAGCAGAATGGTAGCACCTGAGAAAGATGTAGGTGGATAAAACTTCAAGCAGAGCAAATCCACTATCATCCTTTAATATCTGGAGGGGGATTTTTGATGCTTTCTCAATAGAGTATACTTTAATTATATAAAAAAGTACATATTTTATATGGTAAAAATCCAAACCTGTAAATAAATAGGTATCTTAAATAACACACAGAAGCTTAACATTCAGTCCAGCTAACTAAATCATGCTGTTTGTACCTGTCCTCAGCCCACTCTGTCCCTAGCCCACATACATGTGTTTTTCTAGGTATGTGATTACTGAATTTTTATATAGCTTGTAGGCAGCTATGTATGTAATTACCAGTGTGATAGAAACAAGGTAGTTCTGATTAACTAAACTTTTCCAGTTGAATTCACTGAGAAAAAAAGAAAAGAGAAAATAATTGTAACCTGTTAGAGCCTAAATATGACAAAGCTGAGCTATTCCAGCAGGGTCTGGAAAACAGCAGTAATCTGCGTGTCTGTACATGTTCTGTCTTCTTTTATCTTGGGACCACAGTCCTCCTTCTTCATTGCTGATGAAGTTCAGATTGACTCCATCACTTCCAGGAACAGAGGCTGAAGTTAAATAAGCAGAAGCTGATCTAGTGAGGCACCTGGAAGAGAGGTGGTAATCTTTGTCAGTGTTGTCCTCTCTACTGGGCACCACCTCTGGAGGTTTTGTAGTTCCCCAGAACCTGATGTTTCAAGTGTCTTTTAAACTTTGATGTGTTCACCACATGCTTCCAGATGGCTTGTCCTTTGCTGCTTCCTCCTCCTCTCCACCCTTGCTGTGGTTATAGCCAGCAGGGGCAACAGAGGCGCCTCCCCCACCGCTTCAGCCCCGAGGTCTCCAGATTTAGCTCTGAACTGCAGCCGTCAGGGCAGTCAGCTAAACTGATGAATTTTGCGCTGACGTGAACAGCCTGTCCAGTCTGCCCACTGCTGTGGGTCTCTGACCTCCAGGGAAGGGCCATGAACTCATCCCTCCAGCCAGAGTCACTGGGGAGTAGTTGTCAAAGGCCTTCATGAGCTCAAAGTGTCATTGTGTCTGAGTCCAGCAGTGCTTCATGTCTGTCGGTTTTGGATGGATGCATTTATCTAAACAAAACTCCTCTGGTTTTTGGTGGATTTTTTATTTGTTTGTTTGCTTATTGATTTCGCATTTACAGAGAGAGGGATCAAATCCGTCAGTACCAGTTCTCCTCTGTACCCAGTACTAACTACAAACAGACTAACCATGGAATAGTAAACTTGTGCTTTCTCATACCAAATTCTCACCCTCACTTATTTTGGCCTTGTGGGAACATCCCAGATGGTACTATCAGATATGTCCACATGGAGACATAAAAACTTTTTGTTTCCTTTCCTTGGTTCCTTCAGCAGCTGTGTTGGTTTAAATTCATATGCAGCCTTAAATTGTTTGAAGCCATAGTCCTGCCTGTCCCACCCAAGGCAGAATATAGTGTCTCACTAGCTGCAGAAACAACTCTCCATCTTTCTTCTGGACATCTTGCAAACCACTGTCAAAGTTGTTTTGTGGCCTGGTCTTTTCCCAAGTCTCTTTAGCATTCAGGCAATGACTTAATGTTGTTTATTCTGTGCGGGGACCAAAGGCTACCCTTGAGTCCTTGTTTTCTGCAGCACTGTAAACTTCCTCAGGAAGCTTGGAAAGTCCTTGAAGCTGTCTTGGCCACGGGCTGTAGCCACCCTTCATCACAGGTGCTGTCAGGTGGCATCTGAAACACATGGTGTCTGTTGGAGACATTCAGAGAAATGCCTTTCTTATGGCCCAGGAATGCCAACGCCTGTGTAACTTCCAGTTGTACACCCAGCACTGCAGCCAAATAGTTTTATGCTTTATATAAACCATAAAGTTGAATTTCGAGGAATACAGCTAAAAGCCTTTTCACTTACAGACAAAATTATCACGTTTCTTCTCTACCTGCTTGGTCTTTTCCCATTTTTCTCATAAAATGGAAGTTTGTAATGGAGGCGATAGAGGCTTGTGCTCACAGGAGGCCCTGTCTCACTGCCTCGAGGAGGCTGAGCCATGATTGCAAATGACTCACTGTGCTGACCTCACTGTACTGATATTAACTCCGGACAGGCAACACAAGGAAATGGTTCCTTTCTCATTTTCGTAATTTCTACCTAAAAGAGATTTTTGCAGTAAAGGATTCCTACCTTTGTTGGTATACAATATAATGATACAACTATTTTAGGATTGCGTTCTTAGGTATTTCAGAAATTGTGCCTTAGTCTGACAGCTTTCCATGAAGTTCATTAGTTAACAGGCTAGAAGTCTGGCCTAGGGGGTTTGTATATTCAATTTTATTAAGGCCGTAAGTATTTGGGCAACTCAGGATTACTGTGATTGCAAGTTCAAAAATGCAATAATCTTTTGTGTTTAGCGCATGTTATGCAGGAGAATATTTTAATCAATAACAATGCTATCAGAGCTGGAAATCAAATGCAAAATAATTCCCTGAGCTTCCTGTGTATAATGACATTTGCTCTTTTGATGAATTGCTAATGATTCTTGGACAGAAGAGCTGGCAGCCCAGACAGCTTCACTAGAAATAGCAGAACAGAAAGAGCAGGATTGTATTTATTACTATTTACTGCTAACAAACTATGCACCTTTCAACATGTTGTCTCTCTGCTATGAATTCCAGTTCTGAAAAGGCAACATCTTTAAGACTAGTCTTCTAAGAAATTACTATTTTCTTCAAGGAAATGTTAGTTTGCTCTGTTTGTTTTGAAGCCACAGTATCAAATTGAAACTTTATCTTTTTTAAAAGGCAAAAATAATTTCAGCTGTGATGCCTGCCTAATCCACCCAGCAATTTCCATGACTGTAACTGTAAAGCAGTTTTTTCTCTGTGTTTATTTCTCTTGTGTTTATTTCTGACACCCTGTGCAAGAGAAGCAGTCTTGACTAACCAGTGGACAAACCGGCACTGGCAGCAGTGAAATGAACTATATCCAAAGTACTGTCCTACGTATAGATGATGAAGGGGTGAGAAAACAGAGAAAAAAAAATTCTCTATTATTTTTATTTTATGCTGGTAGTAATTTGGTGGGTTTATCTTTCACAGCAATTGGCTAAAACTCACTCAAATAACCAAGGAAAAATAAATCTGAGTGTTGTTTTACTGTTGTTTTACTTATTTGTTTAATAATGTCACCATAAGGACAAAATAAAAGTGAAATGAGTTTGAATTTTATTACCCTGAATTATTAATTTTGTCAGCATTTAAAAAGAATAGTCACATGGAAATTTTTTTCTAGGCATAGTGCTGTGCTATGGTTTCTTTTCATAGTGAATTCATAAAGATTTAAAAGTATGAGGTATTTCTGATTCCCAAAGGACTCTGGCTTTGCAGAAAGATGACAGCTATAGGATTGTACAGAAAACTTGATATTAGTGTGGGCTCTAGTAATTTTTAGCAGATGTATCGTTTTATCTTGAGATTGGTTGATGCTCTGTACCTGTAATATCTAGGTGTTTTATTAAGGTGTTAGTGCCATTCTATGACTAGTACCCGCAGTCCAAGACAATCTACATTCATCCTGCTCTAGTTACTGTTGATGTGTCTGTTGACTACCACCAAATTCCACAAACCGTACTTTAAAATCCTCAACTGTGTGATATACAGTTTCCAAAACATCTCTCAAAAGGTGTATTGGACTGTCAGAGAAGAACAAGTGCAAGTTTTCTTCTTCACAATGATCGGAGTCTTTTATTTGACCAACAAGCAAAAAGCCGAGTGGCAGTGCCCTGGCGAGCCATCTGGCTGGTGACACAGCCACTTTAGCTTTCATTCATTTCTTTTCAATGCTGAAGTCATGGGGACGCACGAAAGCTAGGTGATTCCTTCCTTTGCTTCCCTATTTTCTCCATGGCTCTGGAGTCCCACATACATAGAATTAGGCTCTTCACTTATGTAAATTGCTGAGCTCAAAATATCCCCATTTGTGTGTCCTCATTAAAGACTGCAGTGCGCACTAGTGCTGCTCTCCCACCATGGAATGATAGCCAATTTATTCCCTAACAGAGCAAGTATAAATTTTATCAGGGTGATGGATTATTTAAGAAAATACATTCCCCCATTGATTCACTGTTTCAAAGGACCCATTATCTCTTCCATTTTCTGTAGCATTCCCCTAAAGGTCATATCACTGTTGCTTGAACTTTTTGAGCAAAAAATAAAATTGTGATTCTTTTTTTTCAGATTTGAAAAAAGAATAATTTCACAGCTGTTGGCAAGAAGGTTAAGAGTGTGCCAGCAGCTCTGATGTTTAGCACAGGCTGCTTCTGTAGGCTTGTTTGTGGAGAGCTTGTATGCCATCCTGCATGTTTCTCCAGTTCTCTTTGCAGAGCCTGGAGAATCCAGGAAAACTATCCATGAGAAAGGCAGCTTTGTGTCAAAGCAGTTTTGCTGATAAGATTCAGTCTGGTTTGCCACTGGCACTGATAGGTGGCTAGGAAATAATAGATATATTTGTGCTGTATGCATTAGCTGCTGTTGATATAACTTTATCTCTGAACAGAGGTGCTTAAAAAAGTGGAGGTGGAGAGCAGCCCCACTCACTGTGCTCCTGCCACCTCGTGCTCCTGTGCTGGGGCTGGGGACAGGCTCTTCCTGCCTGTTCAAGTATGCATACAGCCCCACAGGCCCCATCGAGTCCACAGGTGACTGTGCCACAGAAGGTTTAACCTATTTCTGAGCAGTCACTTCAACTGCATAGAAAACATTTCTTTCTTCCCACGTCTGACATGGTGCCTTTGCTGAATGTCTCTTCCACAACCATCAGTGTCGTTCTCCATGGCAGATCCTGTGCAAGATTTAAACATGAAACCAAACCCTGGTGTAAAGCGGGTGCTCTCCTGAGAGGGAGATGAAAAAGCTGCCAACTGTTTGGTGCCAAGTGCTGTGGGCATCGAGCCGCTCAGAGTGTCTTCCCCAGAAAGGCAGGCATATACTTGAAATACCCAGCCATTCTCAGTGGAGACCTTATCAGAAAAACATCAGATATTCATCTTTCATTCCTGCCTATTACTAATTGATAGCTGAGGTCTTTAGCATGCATCATATCTCATTGTGCATAGCTGTAACTAAGTTGAAAATACAAAGACCCCTTAGAGCTAAAGATTTGAATGAAGAGACTTTATAGATCTTAAGTTTACATGATGCTGCCTTTTGTACAGTGATTGCTATTCTTCAGCTGTTCAGGTCCATGGAGTGCTCTGATTTGCACAAGTTAAATCCAGACTATCATCAGTGGCTTTAGCAGAATTAGTACAGGTTTGTTCTCATTTTCTTTATCAATGTTAGTATTTTTCAGGTCCCACCATGGTCAGGGTTATCTAAGCATTTAGACCGAATCTGATCTTCAAGAAAACAGAGATGTGAGAGTAGGAGATGAGATGGGGTGAGCACTGTGCTTCCTTTCCTTCCTTCTGCACCTTGCCCCTATCCCAGGATTGGTACTGGAGTTCTCCCTTGATGCTAAGGCTAGGGAAAGCTAATGGGGGTTTCTCACTAATTTACATTAGTTAATAAACCATTCCTAATGGAGACATTTACAGAAGGAAAAAAATCTGGACTATTTGAATATCTCTTCCATTAAGATGACCTGCAGAAAGGACTGCATGCCCAAAGTAAGCTCGAAAGCTTTCTTTCAGTTTTCTTACCTTCTTTCTTACCTTTCTTTCTAAAATCCCTGCAGAAAATTCACTTGAAATGCTGATCCATCTGAACTTTAAGTTGACATCTGCATGAACTTGTTACCTGAAGTTTTGGGTCAGCTTCCTGGCTGCTGAATATACTTTAACATTTTTAATCTTTTATTTTTCTAGCCTTTTCGCTCTTGCCAGATTTCAGCAGTTTTGCAATAGCATATAGAGGCACCAATTTTTTCTGTTATCAATCAAGGGAAAGCAGAGAAGAAAAGGAAATGAGAAGAAAAAAGAAAAAATAAGAGAAGAAAAAGAAACTTGAGCAAAAGAGCAAGCACTATTATTTTTAGAACAGGCTGCTGCTTTTGACAATTCACCTAAGGTAGTTTTCTTTTACTCTGTAGGACTTGAATTCATTCCTCTCAAGACTTTGGTATTGATTCTCTTTCTCTTCAGAGTTCCTGACCTTCCTCTTTTCCTGTCCCAGCCCAGCTGGTAGGCTTTCATGTGACTTCACTAGCTTCTCAGCACTTGCATTTTACATTTCAGCAGGGATACCCTTAACATACTTAATCTATTCATTTATACCATAGCAACTGAACGGGTTAGAGATAGGCTGTAGATCTGGCTTGGTTTATTTGGTTTTTAAAATATAGTGCTATCCTGTTGTAAGAAAAAGTCAGGTTTATTTTGTCACAACTACGAAAATCTCACAAATAAAAGTCATGGTCTGTCTAGTGCTGCATTTCTTGCTTCTCTGTATCCAACTTTTTTCTTGCTTTTTGTTTGCTGCCCCAAAACAAACTGTTTTATGCCAACATTTTTAAAAACTTATATATGCTAAATAGAGAAATTATTGTTGGTGGAAATTTTCTTTCAAGTGAAATTTAAAAATTTTTCATTTTTCCATTTGATGTTCAACTCAGAACCCAGACTTTGCAATCTCAAACTGTCACGAGCTACAATTTCTGTCCTAAGCAAAGCATGACTGGAAAATTCCTGACCCCCCCTCTTTCACAATCTGTTCCCATTCACTCTCTACAAGGGATGCTTCTGCACATCCTGTGCCTCGCTGTCCCTGTCACCATCTGAGAGCCCATCTGCCTGCCTTATGCCTTGGAGCATGGAGGAGAAGATCCCAGAGGCTGTCTGAGGACAGTGCTGCTGCTGTGCTCCACAGGGCAATAGGGCCTGGATGTGAACCATGGCCACAAGAGTCAGGAGGCAGAAGGAGCCCTTGCTGGTACTAACAGATAAGCACAGCCATAGAGAAATCCAAAGGAAGTGGCCAAACATTGTGAGACAGGAAAGACAGCGGGAAGGAAGAGGCTTGCTTTCTACAAATTGCATCTTGTGTGGAATGGAGGGCAAAAAATACTGATTTGGGGATTTGCTGATTCCTTCTGGAGTGAAGGGCAAGAAAGTGTATGCCACTGTGGAAATGGCAACGGGTGCTCTTTCAACGGCTGAGCAATTAGGAAAATAATTCTCTTACTTTCGCACTATATGGAGAAGCAAAACATAGATGTGTGTTGAACCATGGCAGAGGAAGTGAAAACAAGAGCTATCTGTGGTGACATCACAGAGAAGAGTAGAAAATAATTATTGACAAAATCTTCAATAAAACGTACTTTACATTTTATTAGTTGTGCTAGGGTGTTTCTTGAACCATCATTAGTGCGTTCCTATTCTTGTATTCAACTCCTCCCTTTAGCCCCATTCATTTTCTGGTTTTTTTCCCTTATTTTTGCATTGCTCTTCATCCTCCTTTTTTGTGAGTAAGCGAGGTTATTATTGACAATTTTCTTCTCAGCATATAACTCTTCAAGATTCGTCCATCAGACTTTTCCATCCTTTGGCCAGCCCTACCTTTTCTTGTACCTCGTATAGTGTGCATAATGCGGACTTAAATTTAAATGCTGGATTTAATGACTCACAAAAGAATTTCAGTGTCATTTGAGAAAAATATCATGGTGAACATTTCTTGACAGTCCCTGGGGAGTATCCACCCAATCTCAACTGGTTTGAGCTATGACCAGAAAAATCACAAGGAATTCCTTTTTTTTTTCTTTTTTCCTCACATCATTTTGAAATTACAGTCAGGCCTATTAAACAAACAGTATCAATAAATCCCATCCTTATATATTTGATAGTGAAAGTCAGTAAGTCACCTGTATTTGTCCAAGGAGGAGCTTACTTTTTGTCACATTTCTTTAGCATTTCTGACATTAATTTTAGTAGATAGATTTATAAAAAGAAAATCTTTGTAAAAGAAAAAATTGTTAGAAGTGTGTCCATTAGAAGGTGCATTATTTTAATCCTTAGGGAAAACACTTCTGCTCCTATTTAAAAACCCCTCTGCAATGCTGCCCTTTAAATATGACTGTGCACAGCAGCTTCTAGCCTGCCTGCTGGGGAGTGAAACCTGCCCAACCGCTTTTATTGCCCACCATGAATTCCAAGTGAAAACAAAATTCACTCACTTCGTAAAATTTTTAAGTGTTACCTACTCATTCACATAAAAAGATGTATTGTCTCAAAAAAATTGCATTACTATCTTCAGCTGGACTAAATGAGTGAAGTGGCTCTAGGCTGACTTATATTGGCCGAGGATCAGCCTGCAGTTTTTAAATGAAATGTTCTCCTAATTAATAAAGGAGAACTTACACTCCCTAATTTGAACCTGTGCCCAAACCTGTCTCTTTCTCCGCCACTTAATGTTCACAGACCGTGATCGCTTGTCTGATGCTTTGTGGTTAGAGGACTGGGTTTGCTGCGTGGTTAGTGTGAGGTTTGGTGGCTTGGGTTTTTTTAGTTTCTGAATGTATACATCCTTTTTGTTTTGCTGTGACATTGACTCTGCATTTTGCTTTAGTCTGAACATGTAAGAACAGACAACCTGATCTGCATACAACATTTGTGTCGCATTTCCCCCCTGAAATCAGTATTCTTCAAAACAAACCAGCATGTTTGTATTGCATATAACAGACTAACTGTGACAGCCAAAAAAATGAGTACAGTATGCACACCAGTTGAAGCTGATTATATTCATTGCAATTCAGGTCTTGGCTCAGATTAATTATTGCATTTGTGTAGGATGTTCGTTAGGAGGTTTCCTGATTGCTGTTCAGGAGATTGATTACTTGTTACATTTACCGTGTGGTTTCTGTGGGGAAAACATCCTTTATGCTTAAACATTTGCAAACATACTCAGGCCAGGCAGGGCCACTGAGAAGTGACGATACATACACCTGCCACATCAAGAAACCATGACACACATCTGGATTAATACCAAGCTAGAAAGCAGAAGATGTATAAAATAGGCATTTATTTTAAAGTGCCTGAGTCTAGTGACAGTAATGTAGCCTTAGGTGCTGATGTACCTCTCATAATTAAAATAAGGGAAAAGAAATTAAAAGACTTACAGCAAAATGCCAATTGGCAGATTTGTGTAGATGAGACAAATGATTTACAAAAGTGCCCACCTGAATCCTGGCTGTACCCATCATGCAATTTGTAAAAATCCATGTTTCCAGGCCTTAAACCTCATCATTTCACAAGAGTGACCGAGGCTTCACAGGGAAATGAAAAGAATTCGGTGATGTTTCTCCTATAAATTGTCTGGCTTGAGGCAGAAATGGGAATATGAAGCTTCCTGTGGAAAAAAGTACAATGTTCCGATTAGTATCTAGAAGATTTTACAGGTATTTTTAGGAACATTAGCTTTAAAGGAATTCAAGAATAAATTCAAGTTAAGTTAGGAGATATCCTTGAACCTAGTGAAGGATAGAGGCAAATTTGAACCATTAGATTTTCCTTTATCTCCTGTAGCCCTCTTGAAATATGGTAATTAACCACCAACCAGATGGACCCACAACCCATATTTCCTGACCTGTTGTCCATCTTTTCTGTTCAAACACATGGTCATAAACAGTTGTTTACAACAATAAAAGTATGAGGCACTGAAAAGAAGACAAAAAAGTAGAACAAATAAATCAGCAGTCATACATGCTCTAAATGTGTTTTAAAAATTGACTTGTAATATAATGCTTAGATAATAATAGGAATAAGGTGTAAGGCTATGTGAACCTTTGCAACAGACATTAAGTTTGTCTTTGTTCTTTCATATAATTATTTCAATGGGAAGATTAACAAAGAAAAAGTTTTCTTTAAATGTAAAAATAATCGCTAGAGCCTGATAAAAGATCTTAGCAAGCATTCAAAATGGTATTACTGCCAACAGTTCTGTTTCCTATGAGTTTTCCTAGTGGGGCCAGTAGCAGCTCCAGTCAAAAATGGTTTAGAGAATTTGAGGACCCTTTTCTTTTTGGTAATTATACTGAGATAAACTGTCAAGTAGAGTAGATGTGGTGGTGATGGATATGACACAATAGCACTAAACAGATAGTTAACACGTTAGTTCTGACTGGCTCCTAAATCTTTGCATCCAGCAAACGAAACGCTGTGCAGTGATACTGCTCTTAATGTGGGGATTAGTGCATATGCTCACACTGGTCCATCCAGTAAGGAAATTGATATTAAACTGTGAGATCTTTCCCTCATCTGAAAAAAGTATTTTAGGGGCATCAGGTAGACTTATTTGTCAAAGTCTGTAGGAGACGTACCTGCTAGAGTTGCCTAATACTGGAGAAAAGCAGTGTCAGTGAACCAGACCATCAGTTTATTTTTCAGTGGAAATGTATGAATCTCCTTAGTGCATTTGCTGAGTCTCATACTTTTCCTTCTCTCATGCATTTAGGTTTAAAAATGGCACGTTAGCACTGCAAGCCATAAAAATAAATTATGGTCAAGTTCCATTAAGAGCCCACTTCTGGTAACAAACATATACTCTTTATAAAACCATCTTTAGACTTTTGGGGAAGAAGGAAGGAAAAAAGAGCTTACAAAGTTACACTTTGGCTGTTTTGCATAAGAAGTTCTTGTCCTAGTCTTTACTATTAGTTTTGTCATTTAGCATAATGTCTACTAAGATGGAGGAGTGAAAGAAAATTAGGCAGTAGGGAAAATTACTTAATGGTAAGTCACTTTTTTGTAATCTAGCACTTTTACATCCCATTCTCTTTACCCACCTTAAGACAGTGACCTTTTATTTCCTCTTGCTTTTCTTCTTGTGTGCAAAATTCCTGATTGTAAATAGGCTGCTGCCTGCAGACTGGACACTCAATTTTTGCCTCATACACAGCAAAATGAGGGTGTGATTTTATGTGGATGAACCTAGTTATGCAATTTGGACTATGTTAGCACAGATTAAAAAAAACCCAAAAACCCAACAAAGAAAAAGAACAAGGTAGGAATGAGGAGTCAAGACCTCTGAAAACTCCCAGTAATATGTGATCCTATCACCCTACACTTTCAGTGTTAATGTTACCAACACAGGGTAGTCTCACTGGCATAGATGGGCATTTTTATTTTGTAGTTATTCCCTGATTTTCCTATGTGAGTTTATCCAATGGGCTAGGACTAGGGAAGAGTGAAATGCTGTGCATTTTGTTGCTGATTATAATAGTTGCCCTTGTGAGGGTGTTAGTTCCTGCAGTAAGGAAGCTGGGACCATAACTGAAATAGTGACTAAGGGCATGATTGGTCAGGAACAGAGTTATGAAGAGAGACTGGCACAAGTACTCTTTGCTATATTATCATTTTCTGGCAGGAGGAAAGGAACTATAGCC
The DNA here is from genome assembly GCA_013396755.1 of Sclerurus mexicanus. Classification (NCBI taxonomy): domain Eukaryota; kingdom Metazoa; phylum Chordata; class Aves; order Passeriformes; family Furnariidae; genus Sclerurus; species Sclerurus mexicanus. The sequence goes on along the minus strand of VWZF01000573.1, from coordinate 314,859 downwards.
AAATACCTGAGAAAACCAGGAAGAGGCCTGAAAGGGAGATGAGGGGGAAAGGTACTTTTCGGGCAGAACTTTGGCCGGAAAGGTGCTTGGTTCGGTAAAGTGCCTCTGGGCAGTTCACTCATGAAGCCTGATAGTGGGACCTTCTGTGTACTCTCAGGAATAATTAGGACTGCTTTAACAGCATACCTTCTCCATCCTCAGTTTTAAGAGGAACCAACAGGGCTCCCAGTATCGCCTTGCCATTTAGGAAAGAAAGACCTGGCTCTGGCTTCCTGGCAAATATATTGTGCTGGTTTTGGCTGGGGTAGAGTTAATTGTCTTCACAGTGGCTAGTGTGGGCCAATTTTTTGGATTAGTGCTGAAAACAGTGATTATAATAGAGATGTTTCTGTTATTGCTGAGCAGGGCTTACACAGAGCCAAGGCCTCTTCTGCTTTCTGTACTGCCACACTGGCGAGGAAGTTGGGGGGAGACACAGCCAGGACAGCTGACCCCAGCTGACGAAGGGGGTAATTCCATACCATATGACATCATGCTTACTATATAAATCAGGAGAAGACATCGGAAGGGGGGCAGATGTTTGGAGAGATGGCCTCTGTAACCATTACACATGATGGGACCTGCTCTCCTGGACATGACTGTATACCTGCCTGCCCAGGGGAAGCAGTGATTTAATTCCTTGTTTTGCTTTGCCTGTGCATGTGGCTTTTGCTTTCCCTATTAAACTTTCTTTATCTCAACCCATGAGTTCTTGGCTTTTCCCCTTCCAGTTCTCTCCCCAGTCCTGCTGGTGGGGCAGTGAGCAGCTGCGTGGGGCTTGGTGGCTGGCTGGGGTTAAACCACGACATCTATTCAGGGAATGACCTCGAGTAATTGACGACTAAGGAGGAGGAAAACAGGAACAAAAAAGTTGGGGTTTTTTTAAACTTCGATTTTGTTTTGCCTTTTTTTTTCCTGATGACCTCAGTTCTTCACACTCCTCCTTTCCTGTTTCGTACCATTATCACCTCTGTGTTTCACTTTTATCAAGCGTTCTGGACAGCGGTTGCTAACTTGTTTCAAAATTTAGTTGTACTCTTCCACCCCTCCTATCCCCACAATGGCTTTCTTTTCAGACTACCTTCTTAACCAAGGACACACCCCAAAGCCTACCTGTAGAAATGCAGGAGTAAGGACTGCAGCACCACAGAGCTGGATTCCTGTAAGCAGGCTCTCCCATGACATGCCAGTCACTGGTTCCATTTATACAGCATCGCATGCGGTTCACACAATCAGCTCTCAGATACAGTTGCAGTGGCTTCAGGGAGGCTACTTTGGGCAGTAAAGGCTCTCAGCTGTGAACGAAGAATTCACATTTTTTTCTCCAAAAGAATAAGGTTTATAACAGCAATGCATCAGTAAATGCTGGCTGTGAAAAGCACAGCCTGAGTGCTGCTGCTCTGTTCCCAAAACTTTCCACTTCTGCAGCAATTAACCATCCTGTGGCACTTTGAAGAGTAAAAATCTCAACAATGATGCCAGCATCAGTTGCAATTGGTCAGGGATCCAAAAGGTAATTTTGTTCACGTTTGAGTATCAAAATATTCAGCTTCTGAAGTCTTAATGTATTTTTCAGAGAACACTGATTTTGATTAAAGATACTGCAGGAGAACCTAATACCTGCTTGAAAAATTCATTTCCTAATTTTTTGTCTACTGCAGCTTTAACTAAGTCACAAAAATTCTTCCCACTTTATCCCAACTTACACAAATTTCCCGTAACATTTCATTAAAGATGAAGATGTAAGCAGTATAGTCCAGTTTTAACTGGATTTTCACAGCACTAAAGAGTAAATGTGTACTTTCCCAGAAATTTTAGACACTATTCAGACATCCAGGAGGCTAGAGATGATCTCTCAGACTCTGGAGTACTTTAGGACTGTAGCACATGATCTCCTTTGTATGTAACTTTTTCTGTATTATGTCATGGAGGAGTAGAAATAAACATGAGTTTCCTCTAAAACTGAAATAGCAACTATACTGAAAGAGGAGAACTGTATTGTTCTTACAAGTACTTGCTCATCTTGGATCATTGCAAAAACTAATAAGCCTTCCCCAGCCCTTCTTACTCATCTGCTGTACTACAGATCCAAAACCAAAAATAAATCCTTCCTGCAGCCTTCTCACCATTGACTTGGCTTATACTGCAGCTGCTCTTTAAAGAAGTATTTTAAAAATACAAAACATGAAACCACTAAGGAGACTGCAGTCTGGGGTGCTGCCTTTTTGGATGAATAGCACATTTTCTTACAAGATCCCTGTCACAGTTATTATTCTTGATATTTCACTGGTTAAAAAAAGTTTCATATCTGAAGTCTAGCGCACACATACATCATTACAGCCTGTTTGGCTGATGCCATGCAGGCAGCATGCCACAGCATGCTCTCAAAGCAGCAATTCTATTTGCAGAGCATTCTATTTGGAACTTAATTAAACTCACTTGGTGAATTATTTTAAATGTCAAAATTCGTAATTGGTGTTTGTTTTTTTAATGCAGATATATTAAGGAATAATTAATTTTACATGAAGTCCAGTAATAAAATAACTCCAAACAATAAAACACAGTGGGAGATCAGTCCTCATATGAGATGAGTGAAGTGGTACATGGTTTGCTGCAATAATGTCATTCTTCTAACCTTTACAATTATTCATTAAGAGTTGATTAAGAATTCATTAAGAGATTGATTTTATTCAGTGTCCCACATCAAACAGTGTGTCCCCTTCATTTTTTTCTGCTATTGTGAGAAAATTTTGTTTTAGAGACTCTTGCTGCTTTTTACATAACTGGAACACCTAGGAGCAAGTGTGCTTCAATTTAAGTCAGTGCAAAGATTCCCACAGTCTTTAGTGGGAGTTAAGAGGGAAACATGAAGGACTTGTCCATGGTAAATGCCAGAGTAACAGCACCAAATAATGCATACATATATATATATAATACTTCTTATATGCTGTGCTGCTTCCTGGAGTTTTCCTACTTGGATTTACTCAGGGGTGTAGGATGTGGCTGTTCTGCACCTGTTTCTCCAAGGCACAGCAACAATGGAACACCTGAACTTTGCTAAGACCAGTGCACGCTTGACAGCATGTCATTGTAATGGAGACAAAAGAGCAGCTGGCCATCAACAAAATAATAAAACTGACAATGAGATATATCAAAATGCTGTCAAGATGGGGAGTGCCTCCAGGCAGAGGTTGTCTTCATCCCTGTTTGAGCAATGCCCTTCAGCAAGCTGTGAGCTTGGACCACTCCATGACATGCCACTGCAATACCAATGTGTAAACAAATAGCAATAATTAAGACATTCAGCAGCCCAGCAGAAAGCCTTTTTCTTCCTCTGTTTAGCTTAAACCATTACATAAATCTTGTTCGTGTAACTGAACTATAAACATTCTACACATACGTATGGTACTCAACACAGTTGTGTCCCATGGACAACTGGGTAAGCTGAAAATGGGCTCCTCAGGTGTGAATGAGAATGAATAGTGGGATAAGAAACACTGAGTTTAGACTCTTTGACATCTGTGATAATCAGAATTTGAACACCATTACTACATAACTTATGCTCAACTCTCCTGCAGGGTTATGATATCCATTATTATATAAAAGCTAGTCAGAACCTCAACAAATCTGCCTTTTCAGTCTATCTCTTGTAGTTACATCATCCCATGCCTGACTTAGTCCTGCTAGCTAGACTCAAAGTAATATAGCTATGCATTTGTAGGTGTAAGTATCAAAAAAAACCCAAAATCCCATTCATGATGGTGACTGACAAAAATCAAGCATCTTAAGTAAAGGTGCCCTGAAAGACATAGAGCCTGTGGAATAATTAAGATATCAAAGTGATAGCATTATATCATCTATGGCAGCTATTCTTTATTTCTTTAATTATCAAAGGTGATACCTGAGAAGGCAAGCACTGCTACGGAACACACTTGCCTTATGCTCAGAGAAGCACAATTACTTTTCAGACTTACTTGAGTCACACATTTGTTTACTGCCTTTTTATTTGCCTTGAGGTGGGGCTGTGGCCTCTGTACCCCAATTTCATGGGCTCTCCACAGCTCCAGGATGCCACAGGGATCTTGTCCTAAGCCCTGTCACATCTGCAAACTCCACGAACAGAGCAGTGACTTTTGGCTTCTCCTCACTCAAAAACTTCCTGCTCATTTTCCTCCACTGACACTGTGGGAGAGCAGCGGATGGCAGAGCAGACCAGCCTCAGAGCAGCGCAGTGTATGCGGAGTTCAAAGCTGCTGGGAAGTGACAGGATGATCTGGGACTTCGTAAGCACTGGTACACCTCCTGGAGCTTTTATTCAGTTGCTCTTCAGGTTTTATTCAGTAAAAACATCTGTTGGTTTCAGTGAATTCTTGTGTAGGAATTAAAGTAATTGAATCTCCAGATAGGATTTGCTTCATTGAAAGGAATTTTACAGAATTTAAATAAACCATAAAGTCCTAATAAAATATTTTCTGTGGCATAAGGTTACTTTATAACAGAATATTTAAATAGCTTCATATATTCAACATAGAGTTTAAAAGGGTTTTCTTATGTGCTTGAAGATTTAAAAAAAAAAAGTTTCTGTTTCTGAGCATCATATCCAAAATTTTGGCATGAGCCAAGTCCAGTCTTCTACATGTACACAGGCAGTTTCTCCAAGTTTGGTGGGCACAGGACCCTACAAGAAAATGCTAAGTCAGAGTTCAAAACTCTATTTGCAGACTTTTACATAAATAAATATATGTATTTGTATAGTTGTGATTTTAAGTTTCTAACTCTTACATGTGCAAAACAACGTTTACAAAGTTAAGTCTAGAAAACCCATCTAAAAAATATGAAGCTTTAGAAAGGAACTTGACTAGGCATAATATCAGATGGAGGAACTGATTTTATTATTTAAAGCTAGTCAGTTCTGTGTTGCAGAATATGTACAGATAAGTAAAGAGATATGCAGTTGGAAATGTTTGCAACAAGGCAAGAAATAAACAGTAGATTTTTTCTTTAGTAGCTCCTATGACAAAGACAAGTATCTCTCCAGTTTCTTGAATAAATTACACTTAATACATAATTTCCATAAACTATGTCACTATGAGTTATTAAAATCAAAGATACCTTAACAGTCTTGCTTTCTTATTATATACATTTTAATTATTGGCCAACTTTTTGAATTTGCAAGTGCCCGCAAAGTATTATTTAACTAGTGTATTCAAATGCTATGTAACAGAATTCACAAAAATAATCTCAAATCCATTTAAAATTATTTACAGCCCTATGTTCGCTTCAGTTATAAGCTAAAATTAAGTGTTGTTTTCCATTGATCTCACTGCAGCACTTTCAGTAAATGCCCAGTGAAAAATTAGGAGAAATGAAAATTAAAAAAATCCAAGGGCATATCTTTTGAAGTCGCTTTTTTCTTTTTATTTTTGCATTAACATATCACACATAGCCATGTGGAACAGGGTGATTTTGTATGCTGTCTAAAGACATTATTATAAGCAGAGCTATGCCATTTCTTATCCTTAAAACATTTTATTAGGGCCTGAAAATACGCAGATGGTATATGCAAAGTTTTTTTTAGATAAAATATGTAAATGTTGCATACCTTGAAAGAAAAACGCATATGGCTGCATAGTGCAGCCTTAAACTCTGTCTCAGAGGAAAGAATACCTCACCTTTTCTGAGGTCTTATTTTTGTGCCCTTACAAGTACTGATTCATTTCGTAAACAGATATTTTCCATTCTAGTAAGTGTATTTCATGTAGTGCCTTTAGTACTAACTGGAACCTAAAATTCCATTTAAAGATAAATGCTGAACAGCACTAGATCATTTAAATTACAGAGTACCTGTAGGAACACATGGAGGCATATCTGTCATTGTGGCAAAGCAGCTTCAACCCGTTCTGGCTTCAGGTGCTGCCTTGGCCAGCTACCATCGGACATGAGAAGCACAGCCAAGTTTAGGGAGGTCATGTTGCTGTCAGGCCTCTCACAGAGGCAGCTGAAGATGGATCTGGGCTGTCCTGGTACACTCCTGTCCCTGAGCATCCCTGACCCTTCGGCTGCACAGCTGCTACTGCAAGGTTTTGACCTTTCTTATACCTACTGCAAGAAGCAGTGTCTTTTGGAAAGTAGTCCTACAGTCAACCAGCAAGTCATTAAACAGCATTTTTGCTCAAAAATAGTTGAACGGCTAGACAGGCTGGGATAATAAAATGTAATTTTTCACATTTCAAATGGCAGCAGTTAATTGCATGACTCTATCCAAGGTGTTTCTCTTTATCACATCTTTTGTAAGACGTGTGATGGGTAGAACTGATAGAGAACATAATATGCTGTAATTTATTACTTCCCAGGGTAGTACAATGGAAAGAAGCATACTTAGAGCATCTCTTATCAACTTACTCTGTAATAGATTGAATTGTATTAGGATAAAAGGAATCCCTGTCCTTAAACTTTACCTTCAGGGATCCCAGCAGGCAATTGTAGAAAGTCTATTTTTACCACTATAGAAAAATCACATTCAGTCTCTTCTTGTGAGAAACTTCTCCACCTAATGCTTACCAAAAGTCAAATACTTCTTAGGATATATTCATTCTACAATGTTCATGAGTTACAGTTGTCTCATCCTGGCATAGACACCTAGATTTAGTCTGTGTAGAGGGTTGATAGCATGGAAAAAGAATTGGCAGCACAACATCAACATAGACAAACAGCACTGAAATGCCAAGCATCACCCCGTGGCCCAGGCTGCCCCGGTCTTACTAACGAAGTTGCCTGAGTGAGCCCAGTTAATGTGCCCGTGACTACTCCTGGTTACAGTGGAGGTATGCAGAGGTTCACAGGGAAACCTCACCTTGCAGCAGTCTTGCCACAGGCTCTTCATCTCCTGATTTTAATTACTTTACAATCATCTCAGAAAGCAAGTTTGCCTCAGTTCAAGGGAGTTGCTTGCATGCTACACAGCTGATGAGTTAATTGAAAGGGTTACATACCTTATCACAAGCCTTTCTTGCACTTAGAGGTGTTCTTGATTGGTTTCAGGTGCAAGATTCTCACTCAGACTTGGGAGGTTCTCTGTATCATTTGGGACTGTACCTGAGGCCATGAAATATTCTTGGTGACTGGTTTCATCCCCAGTTCTCATCGCTCTGAGTCTCCCACCTGAGGCAGCAGAGTCCAAGAGGCAGAAGCAGGGATCATGCAGGCATTACACCTCTGCATGGGACAGGAGCAGCTGCTTTCCTTTCTTTTTAACAGCCCTGCTATCCAGACAATTGGGTTCCTCCATATTTCAGAATGCTATGATGAAATAAGTTTTAAAAATGACAGGTTGTTAGAAGATAGCGAAGTACAATTTGCAGATAAGAGTTTTAGTATTAATTATTTTAGAAAGTGACTGTATATTTTTCAGAGCTATACAGTTATGTTTTATTATGGACATATGTAATAAAGCAAATTACATGGCAATCTCCAGCACGGAACTGAACAAATTACCAGTTTATCACCAAGTCTGCAACCCTTCTTCAAAAGATACTGTATGGGGTTTTTTGATTGAATTACTTATATTGGTGCAGTATCCTAATGTGGATTTGATGAGCATCTTCATTCTCTTTCAAAGCACTCTGTGCTATAATTTGAATGTGGAGAGACATCACACAATTCATTGTGAATACTAATAAGACATCTCTTCACCATATAATGAAATTCAATATTTAAATTTGTTTCTATAACAATTCTGCATTACCTAGCTATACACTGTGATTCATTAAAAATATTTACTTTATCATCCTGACAAACACAAATGAGGGGAAAACAGCATAGACCATCTTTTAAGAAAAATGAGGTGAAATTGGATTTCACTTACAATTGCCATTACTGTTTACGTTCCTTTTCATTCTTCCTTTAAGTGGTTCACATACACGCAAGAGTCCTCTGAGCCTGGGAATTCTGTGACAACAAAAATTATCAAATACAACAGAACTAAGTGCAGATTCTGTAGCCATAATAAGATAGATTTTTATAGATACATATATTTACAGCAGTGTTTCTGCATAACATCAGCAATTATGATTGTGGTGTTTGACATTCAGTGTTAATCCATTGGCTCTAAAACTCATTAAAAACGGCAGTAGACATATTGGTAATACAGGAGCAGGTCCAAAATTGTCAAAAATAATACTGGCATTAAGAATCAGAAATAAAATGACAGTTATTGTATAAATACAATTTTGCATGAGATCCACAAGCACAGAATCAATAACACTCTGGAGTAGGATGAACAGTGCCTACAGATGCAGACAGTCCCAAAAGCAAAGCTGAGACATCCCCAACAAGAAAATAATTTCTTCTGTCTCTTTGGTCCCTTTTATTTTTTGTCTGGCTCTTTTCTCTATGGCCATAGAATTAATATAAAGACAAAAAAATTCTCTTTGAAAAATAGACCTATGGGGCAAAAGAACAGGGTCTGGCTTAGCCACCACTTGTCTGAGCACAAATTACTTCACCTCTCTGGCTGATCTGCCCCAGCTGTAACTTTGTGGGCAGCTGAACACACCTGCTAGAGAGTCATTTGGAGATTAGAGCTAAAAAGTAATATGCAAAACATTACATGAACACAGACGGAAAGTTTTTTTTTTACAGCTTTGTGTGACACTGTTTTGCTGTCCTTGTTCATAGTACACTATTACATGTATGGCCTATTGAACCTGGTGTGATAGCATGCAAAATAAAGGACTGTCAGACTTAGGGAAGACAACCTGCCTTGCTGTCTAATTTCAATGATAACAAAGTAAAAGGTTGTTCAGCTTTGGGAAATTAACTGTTTATTGAATGGAACTCAGTGTTTCATTGGGATGATTAGTAAAACATCAACTTATGTTTTGGTAATGCTCTTGTCAATGTACACATTACTTAGTCTAGGCTGTATAGTTATTTGATTAGACCATCTGTTCTAAGAAGATTACTTTCTTTAGAAAGAAATAAAATGAAATTAAAGATTTTTTTTCTAACTAGGTTTTGCATTACATTTGACAAAATTGTGTAACTATTGGTGCTACTTAGGAATACCTCTTTAGCAATCTTAAAAGTCTCCCACAGAGGAAGCAGGAGTCACCCCAGGAAAACTATTAAAGCTGACAGTGGTTTGTCACAGGCAACCATTAATGAATACCATGGAGGATTTGGTACACTCCTGCTCATTGTCTGGCCATAATTCATAGTCAATATCCCACAGATTTCACAGAATGACTGTCTGTGTAGTTGCACATTTAGGCAAGCAAACAACATCTTAAAAGATGCTTGGTGGAAATTATAAGTGGGAAATAAGTGGTAAGATCTTGTTTCTCAGGGTGAATACTTAAACAAGGACTCTGTGTTTACAGAGCTAGGTAAGGTTTGGGGTTTGGTTTTGTTAGTTTCCCTTTTAACTTCCTAGTACAGGAGTTGTGTGTTTCCATGCATGAAAATAGTTTTGTGTAAACTTTTCGTCAATCAGAATATCTTGATACAGTGCATTTGGCTGTCTCAATCTTCATTAACACCGTCTGCCAGTATTGAGAGCAAAACATAAAACCTGCAGTCACAAGGACATAATATGACATACCTTCCATCACACTCTGCTGTACTTCCCAGGTGCAGCATATTCTACAGTTCCACTTTTAGGAAAGAATAAGAGTATCAGATAAAACAAATGAAAAACGTAAAGCATGCTTGCACATATATGTAGATACAGAGAAATAAAAAATACTGCCAGTATTAAAAAACTGAATTCTTCATACCTGAATTTAGATTGTAGAGATTGCAAAAGCAATACCCTCAGTGCAGATCCGGGTAGCATTTGTGAATTCTATGTTTACATCTGTCAGAAAGGAAATAATCTGAATTTGTTGTACTAAATCCTGCTGCTCTCTGTAAGAATAAAATTGTAATGATGCCTTGGGGGGATATATGTAGTGAATTTCGTTTTGTTGGTTGTGCCTAAGCCCAACACACACGTGCACCCCCTGAGTAGTCTTTTATAGCATAAATAACACTTCCACACGCAAGTAGCTATTTTTATACGCAAATGATCTTTTAACAGATAAGCATGAGTATGACAGCCCAGTCATAATTTAGCTCTTTGTTCACTATTTAGAGTGCAGTTTCATCTTACCCTTAAGCCAGTCAATCTATCTGCACTGCCTCGCTTGGTTCCCAGCTGTTGCATCCCTTCTGGCAGTATCAGCACTCATCTGGCCGGGCACTACATCACATCAGAGACTCGATTCAGTGAAAATCTTAAGGCTGGGGAAAATGTGTCTGGCTTGCTTTCCAGACACATCGAGCTCACCATAATTGCTTGGCACAAAGGTGGGATCTCCCAGGTTTGCAGATTTGTCCTTTAAGATAAGCTTCCAGCTCAGAGAACCATCAGCTCCCCAGCAGGAGTGCAGGGGAAGGCAAAGAGGGAGAGGGCTGAGCCAGCAGCACATGACTAGATTTCAGGCTGATGCCTGCTTGAGGCAGGGCTGAGCCCTGAAGGAAGGAGATCCACTGGAGGTTGCTGGACCAGAAAAGTAGCACAATAGGATTTCTTAATTGTTTTTCAATTTTGTCAAGGCCCCCTCTTCAAACCCAGAAGAGTTAAGTTTGTGCTATTTTAGATGGTAGCCTCATTTTAATTGGTGCAAAAATTACCTTTAGTGACTAGAAGCCTTTGGTCTGTTTTGCAGTGCTATCAGGAAGAGAGCAAGTGAGCCTCTGTGAACCCTGTGTCCCTCTGCGTACATGTTGCTTTCTACCCACCCTTACCAATGTGGCCTCCAAACCACCCATTTGAAACTATATAATACTGCTTTGTAACCGTAATTTGAGCTTCACTGAATCTGAAAATTCCCGAATTATTAAACATTAATTATAAAGCATATTACCTACCATTGTTCAATCAGCCAAGCTTAACATGTAACTTGAGTTATTGTATGAACTACACATCTAAGTGCTGAAGTTGCTTTTACATAATCCTAGAGGGACATTAGCATTTCAGAATCCTGCTATCTAGTTTGAAACTGCACAGAAATCAGTAATATAGAGGTTCAGTGGACATTATTTAAAAAAAAAATCTTCATTGCTATTTGCTTTACAGTAACTGCCTTTCATAGTGAGGACTTTCATTATTACTCCATACTTAAATACAGTAGGAATAGACAAAAAAGCTTTGCTTGTTTAGAAATAGCTTGTTGTTTTGCACTTCACATTTTTGTGTGTGCTCATGTAAAAGACTTTTGAGGTTTAAATCAGATCCAGCAGCTCTACTCTATAAGATTTGAACCCTGTAGAATAGCAGTATGCTATTAAAAAATTATGACAGTCTGTTTTGGTGGACAGTCACATAGTTATTAAAGCGATATTAATGAGCTACATAGCATTTTAGAAAGCTTCTGGATTGAAAAATACCATGACTGAGAGAAAAAAAGAATAAGGCACTTTGTACATCTTTCTCAAAAAGTAAATAATGCATTCAGCGTTATCATTAAGCTATTTAAGTGGCAATTTGATGACAGAGTGGTTTAGTCCAGATATATAATGGACAGAAGATCTTTAAACTGCATTATAAATCCATCCTTTTATATCCAACATCTTACCATAAGAAGATATAAGTAACCAGTAACAGCTTGATGAAAAAGTCTTCATTGTAATTCCCTTGAAACTATATACACAAAAATCTGAATTCTGTCCTTTAATGGAGAGATACAGTCACGTAGCTTTCATTTAATTACAACACCGTACATTTATTTTTCATTAACATCAGTATTTTTGTGTGTCTGTACTGCTCCTTTCTAACCTTACATGAGAATTGGTACATTCATGGCTTTCTTAGGGCTGTGATGAATGCTCTACATAAAGAGCTGTCCCAGTAAAATGCACTTACTCCTGCCACTCATACACAGTTCACCCACTGAGAGGGAGCACCAGCCAAGCCCAGCTCACAGCAGTCACTGTGCCCACCCACAGCAGCATGGTGCAGGAGCCCACCCAGACTGCGGTGTTCTCTTTTCCTCACGAGTCTTCTGAAAATTTTCCCTAATGCAGAATTTCCATGCTCCCATGATTTGATATCCTGTGATCTGATTCCATACTCAGCTAATATAAAGCAGCTCCACTACACCTTAGGGCAAGCTGCAGAGCTTTGCATTCCTGCTATGGCCATCCCCTCACTCACTGCATAACCCTCAGCAAGTGCCAGGGAGCAACAGAGCAGAGTCACCTCGCACAGGGGAGGATGTTGCAGGGGGGCTGGTTCTCCCAGATGTGGGAAGCCCACGCCAGCACCAACTGCGCCCTCACCAACAGGTCCCATCCAGCACGGCCAGGGGACACCAATGGCCCAACAGCAGCCTCAACTACCATGAGCAAGCAAAGCCGGATCATCGAGGGAGCCCCCCCAGAAGGAGCAGAAGGAAACAGGACTGCAACACAGCTCTAAAACCCACCCCAGAGACAGAGCCAGATGGGTCCTCAGCCTAAGCTTAAATATGGCCTGGATCTGGGACCCAGGTGAGGCTGGTCAGGGACAGCAACCCCTGCTGCCCAGGTGGGCCTGGCCAGAGATATTAAGGCCTGCAGGGGTCCTCCATAGTCTCAAAACACATTTCTCAGACTTGCTATCCACAGTTTTCTTTTTTTGGACCAAAAATCGGAACATAATAATTTATAAACACAAATAAACAAAAGACAAGAAAAATATTTATTTAATTTTAGTGTTTCCAATACCCTGATTTATCCTGTTGCCACCAAGGTGATTTAATTCCCTCCATGATCACTCCCATCACTGATACCATCTCTTCATGATACTGGACCAACTTTCCTCTGTGCTGGCTTTTCCTTGCCCAGGGATGACAACTTTCAGCTGTAGTGTTTTAGAAATCTCCTTCTTTCTACCCTCTCAATGGCTCCCATTCTAATTCATGGATAGTCCAAAATAATCAGAAAGTGAGCAAGATGAGAGCTGTAGCAGAACACAAAATCTAAGGTAGAGACACCCGAGGTTGTTGTTACTGACAGTATAGGCTATTCCCAGTTGAGGGCACCCCCTGCCTCTGCTGCACGACTTCCTTGCCAGGGCTCACGCAGGGTGGCAGGATGGCTGGAAAAGTGGATCAGATGAAAATGCACTGATGTGAGCTGAGCATGGTGCTGAAGATTGATACCCTCTGCTGCCTTGTCCAAGGAGTGCTTTCGTGGATGGGCTGGTTTACCCAGGACAAGTGGCAGTGTCCTGAGAGAAGGGGATGCTACATACCCTGGAATTTCAGGTTCTCAAAATCAAATGTGTGCCTGGTGTAAAAGAAACTTGGGTTTTCTTGGAACATTTGCAATATTGTTCAGCCAGAGCTCAGCACAATGGGGTCTCAGCGTTACACATGTCATGACATTGGATAAGTTATAAATTGGAAAGCAATTATATTGCCAGATACTTGCTGATAAAGAGGAAAACACCAATATCAAGTTTCTGAAATACCAAAACTACACTTCGATCAGTACCAGTAGATTTGCCTTAAGGTTATGCCAGAATGATCAAGTGGTCAAAATAACATCAGCAAGGTTGCCAAGTCAAAGAGTCTGAGAAGCATAAAGCTACCAACTAGGAATAAGTAGGGTTTCTCACCCTCCAGAATGGGGTAAAGATATATCAAGGAAACAAAGCTCCATTTGCCTCATAAAGTAAATTGAAAAGCATTTTCAAAAAGTAACTAAAGTATCTAAAAAGAGAGACTGTTCTGCTCAGAATTAAATGCCTTTGGCAAGTGCACCAAATTTCTGCTGCAAATATTAAAATGTTTTCCTATGATACATTTTCAATTCATAGCATTGAAGAGAGGCAATAACCTGAGAACTACTCTGAGTGCCAAGAATGCCTTCACATGATCTACCAAAAGGCTTTGGAAGAAACAGTACAATATAATCAGGGATTACAGAGTTCATCATGGAAGAGTATTTCTCTCTAATTCTGCATCTATATGTAAATGTGGGATAGGATTCCATACCTCATGGAGGTGTTGTCATGAAGATTAATTAGCTAGGTTTGTGTTCCACGAGGCAAAGTGCCAGATCTTTCGAGGCTTAAATATCTTTTTAAAATCTGAATTTTAAGGGCCTTCTTGCACCATGTTTTTTGCAGGATCAGGACCATAATCTGCAATGTACTTTCAAGCTTAAAAGTACACAAAGTTTTTAAGCAACATTATCTATTTTTGGCCAGTCACATCCTCCCTCGTTTAATATTTTTAAGTCTCCTCAGAAGTTATTGATTTAAATGTGCTTTTATTTTCTTTTTTTGCTTGTTTTGAAGAATATATATTGTTCAGCCTGCAGCTCAGAGTTCAGAGTGTTTGTCTGGCCATCCAGATGCCTCTCACATGGGAGCTCTGTGAAAGAGCATCGAATCTTACACTGAGATTTTAGCACTTTTTCTTTCTTAACTTATATCAAATCTCTTTAACTTAAAATGCTGTCACTGCAGTGATGAAAGGCTGTTGAAGGTAAAATGTTGCAGACAATGCTGCAGACATTGACCAAGATGCTCTCAAACCAGCTAATGGATGTAGTGTTTGATAACATCACTTACCATGCAACAGTTCCTGTGCCTTGCCAATCCTCTACCACACTGTTTGCCCTTAGTAGGACAACACTTAATGAGTAGTATCCCACAATTAATGGTTTCATAATCTGGCTCTGTCATGGTAAATAAGTAATTCCTGGTTAGCAACCACATGCAAAATGTAAGCATTAGGGAAATTGCTGTTATTAGCTATTACTGTCTAATTAGTCATCTACAATGTACAGAATGGCACCAAGTGAACTAATTGTATGATCTTTTGAAAAGGAAAACAGAAATACTCTATTATTTAAAAGTGTGACTTGAATGCAGTAATTTAGCACACAGCCTCACTCCAAATATGAGTCAGGCTGTATTCATTTCTTGTCTTGTGTATCTGAGCTAATTACCTTGAGGCAGCAGTATAAAAATCAGTTGCTGCGATGCACTTCTTGAAAATGTATTTTCCTTCTTAAAATCTTGCCCTGCTTGACCTCAGCAGCATTTACCAGTTTGAAAATGCAAGTTATAATGCTCTGTAGGGATTTAGCCAGGTATCTATTACAGCATGTAATCTATGATACAGCTTCCAATATTCATACTACAGAAGGATTAAGCCCCTCTGTCTTTGTTCCTGAGTGAAAAAGTCCATGAGGTCTTAGTATGGACAGGAAACAGATTGCAGGAAGCAACATCTTCAGTCAAACCCTAAGCCTGTGTGGGTGTCACTGAGGAGGTGTACTGGTGAGAGACCAGAGGCTTCACCTGAGCAGCAGCACTCCAACTTTAACCCTTGAATGGCAGCTGCAGCACTGCTGCTGGCTCCCCTGCTGATGTTCAAAGGTCATACTGCCCAGCGGGAGCAAGGCCAGCCCCAGCGCCCCCTCCCAGGCAGGGACACTTGCAGAGCACCTCAGACACCGTGACAGAAGTTCAAGCTGGCTGGCACAAACAGACATTGCTGTGTGCTAAAACGAACTATATCCAGCTAATTGAGGGGGAACCCTACTGGGACCAGTCAGCCCTAGTCACAGCTTCTCAAGTAACTCTGCTTCTTGCAGTCAGGGCTGAGCATGATTAAGTCATGTAATACAGCCACATGCCCTTGCTGTGCCTGCAAAACTGGTACCTCTTCCTAAAGCCAAAACTTTTAGACTATGTCAGTAGTTCCGGTAATATTTTTATTTCCATGAGCAGCAAAAAACAAAATAAATAGCAGCTTCATTTGCCTATCTGCAAGGAGCTATTTAATATCAATCTCCAATTACTGTACAGGAAAATAGTGGCTTTCTTTTAAATGGTTGTGGTGTTGGAAAGACTCAGCTACCTTTTATGCTAATTGGCAGTAAAGTGTTTAAAAGTATTTATTAGTGTTTAATTATTTAGAACTCTCCTAAAGGCTTAAATATAATTTTAAAACGTTATAAATATTTTCCATCTTGTCCTACTGAAGAGCTGCTCCTTGGAAGGCTTAAATTATGGCTGCCTGCTAGTCACAATATTACTTAGAGTTGCTAATGCTCTGGTCCTTTAGATGTTCCCAATACAGACCGAGCTGAGTTTTCATGGGGGGAGGTTTGTCTTTGTTGTGTTCATTTTGCTGAGACAGAAGTCTTAAAGATGATTATCACAGAGATCAAGACAGTAAAATATGTAGCTAATCACATTTAAATTAATTGTTTTCATAATAACATGTACTAAGAGACGTTTGTGTAGAGTAAGACCCTTTATACACTGTTTTGATAGTGTCAGTGTGACCTACCACGCAAATTGCATTTAAGATTAATTAGAAGCAGTTTAAAGCCAAGTTGCTGGTAGAGACAATGGGAATCTGACTCCAAGCCTCAGAAGCAATAATTAGGTTAAATATTTCAAAATTACATCACAATTTCCATGTCAGTAGACAGGGGGGAACTTACTTAAACTCATAATTTCTCTCCCCATCCCAGTGTTAGAATTTAGGACATTTATTTTATGGGCTTATATCAGCTTAGATTTTCTTCTCCTAATTTTCTCTTTAGAGTACTTCACACAGGTTATTTTGGTGTCAACAAATCATACACCTCTTAAAAGAGAACCGTGTGCTGTAAAATTAAAGTAATAATTCAGTTTATTTGGGAGGATATGCCTGAAGCTTTTTATTAGGATTCCCATCTCCAGTGATGTTCTTATCCCAGTGTTTCACTGGCAGGTTGTGCTGTCAGTGCTACCACTGGTAAGAGTTTCAGGTGCAGGACAGCACTGTGATTCTGACCCATTTCTCACAATACTCGGTCATTAATTGGAATAGTCTCATATTTCCCAAAAAGCTTTGTGAACACAGAGGTGTAGAGGACCATTCAATTGCAAGCTAGGACTGATTTTTAGCATTCACTGTGCCATTCTTTTAGGTAACTTGTTGCTACCAGTTCTCATCATCTTACTGCATTCACACTAGCTTGGCATTTTTTTAGAGCCCCCTCTCCCAGTTATTCTCTGATTCTGTTGGCACCTCAGCTTTTTATAAAAAGCAAAAGATAAAAGGCAAAGGGAGCAAAATATGTCAACTAATACACAGAAAGAAAGACTACATCCCATACAATCTGAGTTACCCAGTGGAAGTCATAAAACATGCTTCCTCCAGCATCCAGGGACTAGCAGATCAGAGCGGCTTTAGTTTTTAACACGAAGAATCACAACAGACTCCGTGGTTGGTTGTGGAGCAGGAAAACAAAGCCATCCCTCAGCAGTGCTTAATGCACCTGTCTGCCCACATGGGCGCATTTATTGGCTAGGTTTCAATACCCATGAGCTCCCGGGGAATTTACTTTTACAAAAGTAAAGGCAGAAGCATGTAAGTTACAGGTACACAGGCAGCTTTGTGATGTTGGGTACAGAAGCGACCAGATTTTTCTAGGAAACCTCATTTGCGCAACTCTCAGCATTTTCAGAAAAACTGATAATTACATATAGCCAAAGGGTCTGGAACCTTATAGATTTCACAATATGTATATTTTCCCTGAGGAAAAGGCCTGTGTAAGTTATCAAATTCTGACATTCGTATCTGATATATTAAATGGAGCTTAAATATTAAAATATTTGGTGTTTTCTCTATTCTTCTTGAAACCGATTTCTAATTTTCACTGTTTTATTCAAAAGGAAAGCATAGAAATAGCAACCATGAGCTTGAAATCAGAGCTGTAACAGGGACTTATTATAGACAATATTTTGCAGAGTATTTCCAGCTACAGCTGCATGCTTTGAAGCTGTCAGCAACATGCTGGTTTTCATATAACCCTTTTTGTTGTCTTGTAGTTTTCTTTGCTAACTTCCAGTCCCAGTGAATCACTGTCAGTTTTAGCATTCAGCTGTATTAACAAGAAAGAGAGGGAGAAAGAAAATAGTATTTCCCAGCCCAGGTAAGAGGAATTTGCCAGTGGGGAGGTCAAAGTGAGTGCAGAAGTTCTTTTGCTTGTGTTTTGTGGGAGTATGTCAAGGAGCAGAGCAGTCGCAAAGGTGGGAACTGATGTTTGAAACCCATTTCCCACAGTGGATTACATTGAATCGCTTCATTGCCCTGAGGCTTTGAGATGGAGAGAAATATAACTGTAATTATAAGAAAAGAAAAGGTTGATCATATACCAGGGCTTGTTCTGTTTTCAGGGTAGGTGCAGGGAACTCTGATTAAAGACAATAACCACTACACTTATGACCTCATCAAGCTCTGCTAGGTATAGGCATGAACATTTTTTCCCCAGCAGTGCTGGCCACCGGTGAGTAGAGTCATGTCTTCTTCCGCTCTCTGGATGTCAGGTGAAGGGAGGGATACAGAGCAGTGGTTGCTCTCTGGAACAAACACAGAATGAACAAGTAGCAAAATACTAATGTACTGTTGAAAGGTGAAATTAGACATACGTGATTCAGTGCAGCCTACAGGGTCTGATATCTTGGCAACTGCTGCAGAATATCCCCAATCTACAGACAAAATAGGCTTTGTGAAGAAGCAGAAGATTGTAGTGTGCAAGTTAATGCATCAAAAGGCCAGAAAGAGAATAATTCACTTTCACCTTGCTACAGAGGACAAGCAGCAGTAAAAGCTGTGCACTATTGGCAAGCTTTTTTTGTTGCTGTTTTTATCTCAACCCTCAGTTCAGAGCTCCAGCAACCTCGGCAGTATTCCAGCTGGAGCTGCTGACATCTCCCACCTAATCAAGTGCTGGATTATTTTGTCCTGATAAATTGAAGCTGGTGCCTCATGAAAAGTCTTTCCTGAAGTACTTCGGTACCCTGTAATAAGATGGCAGATATCGGAATCAAGCCCCAGAGCTGACAGAACACTGTTTTTCTACTGGCTTTTGGTGGCAGGTGTAAATGTTTTAAGGCAAGGCGGTGTTGAGCTGGGAGCACAGTTAAGTATGATAAATTTCACACCTGGATGAAAGGAAACTTGAAGGTGTACTTAATGGTGGTTCTTACTGAGTACATACAGGCTGCACTGCTAACCAAAAAACACTTGTCCTAAAAATTACTTCTTTTGTGGGCAGAGCTCTGAGGAGCATACTTGTTTTGAAAAAATATTCTCTTTGACTGCTGCATCTTTCTAAGAAGAGTTGGAGTTACTGAACTGTTAGAGACTTGCATATTGTTCTCAGTCTTTCGTGACTCAGTCTCCAGTCTTGAGTCGTTCAGGGCAAATAAGATTTTTTCTTTCTTTAACATATACGAAGAAAAATGTTAATATTACGGAAGCAAGGATGCTCTATATGTTCTGTTTTTACATTTACTTTAACAGGTGAAACGGCCAGGATAAATTTCATTAAGATAAACTTATTACTTGCAAGCATTTGTTTTTTCTTTCTTGGTTTAACTTTTGCAGAAAAAGCAGCAGTTCTCAGTCAAGAAACATCTTTATGTGTCACAATCACCTCTGCTGTGCCCCTTGTAACCCTGTTTTGCTCTTTTTCAGGGGAATCCCTACATGTGCAATAATGAATGTGATGCGAGTACCCAAGAACTGGCTCATCCTCCAGAACTGATGTTTGATCTGGAAGGAAGACATCCCTCCACGTTTTGGCAGTCCACAACTTGGAAGGATTATCCGAAGCCTCTTCATGTTAATATTACGCTCTCCTGGAACAAAACCATTGAGCTCACAGATAACATAGTTATCACTTTTGAATCTGGCCGTCCAGACCAAATGATCCTGGAGAAATCACTTGACTATGGACGAACATGGCAGCCCTACCAATACTATGCCACGGACTGCTTAGATGCTTTTCACATGGATCCAAAATCAGTGAGGGATTTATCACAGCACACAGTCCTCGAAATCATTTGCACAGAGGAATACTCTACTGGGTACATGACAAATAGTAAAATAATCCACTTTGAAATTAAAGATAGATTTGCTTTTTTTGCTGGACCTCGGCTTCATAACATGGCTTCTCTTTATGGCCAGCTTGACACAACCAAGAAGTTAAGAGATTTCTTTACCATCACAGATCTGAGGATAAGACTGCTTAGGCCAGCAACTGGTGAAATATATGTAGATGAACAACACCTGGCACGCTACTTTTATGCAATTTCAGACATAAGGGTATATGGAAGGTAAGTGAATATATAACTTTAGAAACAGGCATGTGTATTTGATTTTAGAAGTTATTCAAAACCATTTATTTCCCTAAGCATGATGATAATTCCTGTGAAGATGTGTTCATTGGACACCTGGCTCAGCTGAAGGCCATTTCTGGTCATAATTAGAAGTTTCTGACTTGGACAGGACAAAGTCTGGGGTGTTCACTGGTACTAGGTGTGTATTTTCCACCCTAGGTCTCACAAGCAGGCTAGCATTGTTTCATACATTGGCTCAGGAATTCACTGTGGCATTGGGGCTCTTTCTTCTTTTATGTAGTTGGAGCCTGCTCCAATAGCATTTAACTGAAAACAGAGATTCTGTTTTATCATTTGACTTTTCCAGCCCTTTAATGTAAGCTGTGATTGATACAGCAGCCCTTGTGTGAACCCTTTCCACTAGGTCTGGCTGTGAACAAGGAGGGTGGCAGAGAGTAGAGGCCATTCCTTGTACTTTAATTAGCTATGAAATGCAGTGAGGCTGATTTAAAACAGAAAAAAAACAACAGAACAATAGTGTTTTAGAAAGACTGATCAAATATAACAAAAATGATTATTCAGCTGGATTCAAGACAAATAGTTCCCTCTAGGGCAAGCGGTGGCCGGTATCAGGTGCTGTAGTCCCAAAAATAATAACTGTGCAATGACATTCCTGTCGGGAAATTTTCTTCTCAACTCAAACTAGCAATTGACTGATTCCCTCAAACAGGAAGGTGATCCTTTTACATGTGTCTTGAATGCCAGTTTGTTCAGAAGAAATAAATGGGATCATCTTTAGTAGCAGTTCACTCACCTCTCTAATATACCTTTTCTTTCTTCTCTGTTTCTTCTGTAGAGAGTTTGTCTTCCTTTTTAAAATTTTTTTCTTTTTTTTTTAAGAGAAGCTAAGTATCAAAAATGGAAAACCTAATGCATCTTGGAAGGCTAGGGACTTTTTTTGCAGACACAGAACTGAGTGAAAAAGAATTAGAAATAGTGATTATATAAAGCAATGGTGACTGTATTTTTATTATTCCTGTAGTGAAAATCAAAGTCATCCAAATACTTTTATTAGGACCATAGATTTAGCATGTAGGTACAGTCTTCTGTGTCCCCACCAAATACATACCCCTACATGCAGAATCAGTAATTTAACATTTGAAAGTATAGGATAAATGGTGCTGTTTTAAGAATGCTTGTAATGCTCATTAGTTACATTGTAAATTATTTTTCAGAAGTGTTTTGGGAGGACTAAGTGGATCATAAACAGCTTAAAATACTGCTTGAAATAGTTTGGTAAAATTAGACCCAGGATATAAAAAATAACTCCTATATTCTATTTAATGTGTATCCTTTCTCCATTGGGCTCCACATAGGTTAGCTCTACTGAGGCATCGTATCAAAGCTCAGGATTTGAATATCCTTAGGCTTTAAGATAAGCCTGCTCCCCATCTGAAAACCCATTTGGAGCTTAGTCTGACTTCAATTAGACTATCAGTACTTTATCAAAGAAAGCATCTGAAGGATTAAAAAAGAGTGCATTGCATGCAAATTAGAAAAAGAAACCTTCTGAGCACATCTGGGGCTCAGCAATCTTATGAAAAATTATCTGTAGAAATGAAGCATGACTGTACAGAGAACTTATCTGATGCTGATGCTTGTTGTCTAAATGCTGCAGTAATTGGACACATGCTTTAAAAGAAATATCTGATGTGTAATAGTACCTCACTAGATTAGATTCATGTGAATTCTTATCACTTTTCTGCTAATGAGAAGAACAGCCCTTTAGGGATTTGGTGCCGTTTCTTCAGTGTCTCCTGAACCCTCCTTGTTAAAGACTTCAGGCCTTGCTTACTTCTAAGTAGCTATGGGGCTGCAGTACACAACCCCTTGTTGTTTAGGTGCACCAAATGTAACTTGAAATAAGTTCACCACCACCTGGTTTTAGGTATTTTTTGTCTCTACCAGAAACTTTATAGCCCCCACTAGAGTCTCCCAATCAGCATTCCAGGCATGTGCCCTGGCAAGCCTTGAGCGTGGGAACCAGTGGAGGGAAGCAAGGTGGCACAACCAGGGTGATTGTTCCACTGTTCCTGATTCAGCTGAGCTTTCCAGCTATTGCTCCTTAATTTAGGATGTTAAATGGAAATTAAGTTAGAAATTTATTTCTTTTGCTACAATGTTTCATATTATGGGCTTTGAGACCCAGATATTTATATACATTTGGTGAAGCTACACTGGATTATTCCAGGAAGATGGGATCCAAAGGGACATTACCGAGGAGCTTGACATGTAGTGGATGAGTGATGCTAGAAGACATCCTTTAAAGCTAATTCTTTTTTCTGAAAAACATAACCTGTAGGTCAAGTGTAGTTAAAATCACCAAAACTCATAATAGTGTATTCCTAAAGGCAGCATAAAATGTAAATTGTTTCACACTGTGTTTTAAGGAACAATTATAGTGAAAAGCATCTATCTTAAAGCCACCATATTAAATATACAGGATATTGGAGTGATTAATACTTCACAATGAATTATAGATAGGAGATTTGCCCACTTAGTATAGGGTTTGTTTTGTCATTCCTTTGCATTTTGGTGTGAAATAAGCCTGATGTATGTTTCATTAGAGATGAAAACCTGTGTACTCTCGACGAATGCCTTACTTCCTCTATTACCACCTGTTTATTCATCTTCAAATTACCACTTCCATTGTGGATTTATTAAGGTGATGAAAAAGAGGGAACATGGCTGTTAGCAATTTTAGCAACCACACTGTGCTCACATTATTCAAGAAACCTAATAATCCACATGAACTAATTCTGACTTACTGATGGTCTGCTTCACTAAATCAGGGTGATTCTTTCTAGTGAATAATGGACGATGTAGTGTGCCTGTACCTTAATTAAAGATAGACTCTCTCAGTCTTGATTTTATTTTAATTTACAGGGTAATACTACAATAATATCACTAATGGAAGGTACATTAAAGGGCATAAAGTAGCATTAACTGTATTAAATTATGGCACTTGTGTTAATTAACTGCTGAAGCAAGATGGTCCTAATGGCTAGAAAGGTCGACTAATGCATAAATAAAGTCTTCTGGGATGGAAGCTCAGAAAGAGCAGATACTTTCCCCCTCATCTGGCCTTGCTGCAGAGGATCAGAAGGTGTCCTGCGTAGTAACCTCGGGAAGGTTTCTGCCACTTTGCTGCCTGCACAGGTGGTCTGAGCTGTCTGCAGGCTCTGCCTGTCTCTGACTCCATGTGAAGGACAGTCCTGGCAGTAAGCCGTGAGGTACAGCTCCCATTTTAAAACATTTTTTTTTTTGTAGGAGAAGTTCTCTAAAATGCTGATAATAATTCCTTTGAAGTCAAGCAAAAGGTTCCTAGCAGATTTTGGATCAGACTGCTAAGGGTTTAACCCATGTTCATTTTAAAGTATTTTTGCTCTGTTATGTTGACAGTGACATGTACACTTATACATTGGAAATTAACTGTACTTTGGGATGCTAGTAAAAAAAACATTGTCCTTGTGGGTAATAGAATGAGTAGCTGGATAAAACAAAGGCTCTTATTGCTTTTGAATGATTAGGTTTTGATCTAAGAGCCACCAGTTTCTTTCTGACACCAGAATATCCAGCCTCTGTACAATGTTATTAAGCCCTTTGGAATTTATTTTTATACTCTTCTCGCCTTGAAGCTTCTGTATTTAAGCCCCAGGGTTTTCTGACCCTGTCTCAGCTGCGGTTGCTGTTCCAGCAGCAATAGAAACCTCTAACTCACAGTACGAATATGAAAAGTAACCTCACTTTTAACACTTTCTTGCTCTCACATTATCTCTTCTAAATTTAAATCCATCTCAGCATCTGAATAAATTAGTCCAAAGGAAAGTACATTTGCTGCTTAGGGGTTTGGGGCTTTTTTGTCTTCTTAGTCAGCCTTCCCCTCCTGAGCCACTCAGTGAGGCTGTGGTGGATTTGGGGTGGGTGAGCGCCCTTGCCCTGAGTGGGGAGCTCGCACTGCAGCATTCAGCAGTCCCAGTGGGGAGTCTGGGCTGTACTGGGTTTCATCCACTGGCTTATTCTGCAGATCCAGTCTATAGATGGACTAACTGGATTAAATCTGTGTGTTACTCTGTCATACACTTGGCATAATATTCCTCTATAATTTACCCAAAACCAGAACTTTGCTCCAGGGAAGTGATAATACATAGAAATGCTGTAGATTTATCTATAATAGAAAATGTTTTCATTGGTGTTCAGGTCAGAACCAGACCATCAATAATAAGATAGAAAGGCTTCAAGCTTTTAAGGAGACAACTGAATATCATTCTTGCTTCTAGTATTTATTTACTGTACTTGAATACTCTTTGTTTTACAAGAACACTTGCATAAGCAGCTGGTTCTCCTCTGAGATTTCCACTAGTATTTGGAGGGAATCTTGCAGTTTCTCTGATTAAATTATGAACTCATTAGAGTACAGGAAAGAAAAAGAAATGTATGTATTTAAGGGTATGTCAATTTATCTTTAGCTCCCAAGTGCAATTTGCTTTTTTAATATATCTACTTTAATATGTCACTAAGGAAAATGGTCCTTCATTTTCTGTAAACAAATCTAGGATCATCAGAAGCTGAAATAATTAAATAGTCACAGTGTTTATTCACACATGAGCAGTCTCCAGTGGTTTACTCAATACAGGTGTCCTGGGTGGGCTTTACTCTTGCCTCTGTCCAGATAATACTGGTTTTCACCCTCCATCCTGGTGACACAAGTTCTGTCCATGTGCTCAGTGTGGTCTCAGTCACAGTGACTGGAAGGGGAGCAGAGCAGTAGAGTCTGAATGCTGTCTAGGACTCTCATTCTGTTATATGCTTTTGAAACCAGTGGGTTTAAATCTCTAAGTTTCACTCACCGGTTTTGCTCACTAGCATTTGATCATCTTTTCTTGGCCCGTTTTGCAAGATGTCAAGTATTTCCATACTGATTTCCCCCAGCTGTCTTCCAAGAAAGCTCAGTATCATGCAGGATCAGGGTGTTTGAGGAGAGGCACCAAGCCTTTTTGTAGTATAATTCATTTTTCCATTGAATATTAAAAGAGTAGAGATAAAACTCCTGATGAAAGAAATGAGCATTTTTCTTTCTGTATTGCTTTGTATGCTGAAAAGCTATCCAAAGAGCCTTTCTGAATAAATTCAGTGATTCCAATAGCTTGCAGAAACTTTCTTTCCTTTAAGCTTTCCATTTGAAAAGAGTTCAATTTAATGCAAACACTGAAATAAGCTTAAAGATCTTCTGGATCACATATACAAATGATTCCTGGCACAGGGATGTCCTTCAGGTTGAAGTTAAAGCTGCAGTGGTACAACACATCATCACATTAAAAGTTTAAAAATTTCCAACTATTTCACAAGTAATAGGAACTACCAGCTTTTAGGTGTGGGTTTGTTTGAGGTTTACCTTCTGATCCTTTCTGTGGGTACTAGCATTTGTGGATATTGCCTGCCATTAGTTCTGTCCATCTCAGTAGCTAATTACACATGCTTAGGAGCTGATTTTTCCTAGACACTTCTCACTCTGTGAAGTGCCTCAGAAGGTAGAAGTTGAAACCAAAATATCCACATCCTTTCTCCTGACACAGGTGATGTTTCTATCTCTCTGCTGCCTTTCCTCTTATTTCACTTTAGAACAGTGCCATAATATGCTCCGTGTAACTCCCTATATGTTACAAGCAGTATTGAAACGGAAGACCAGTCCTGATACTAGTTTCAGATGCAATCCTGCTTGGAGTAATGTTAGTGAAGTTACCCTTATTAACCCAGTGAGCTTCAAATGCATGTAGGAGGAATGAGGGAAAACAAGTGATGGAAAGGAAGGGAGGACAGAAGGAAAGAAAGGAAAGAGGGAGTACACAAGTAAGAAGGCTATCCCAGCTTCTCTTTAAAAGAAATGAGGAAAAAAACCACATCTCTCAGTCTTTTCATACTCTCTCATCCTTGTATAAGCCTGACACAAAGTGAGACAGTTCTGCTAAGTCCGGGGATACAGTCACAGTTCAGAAACTGGAAAGGGAATTAGTAAAGGTCAAGGTCTAATCGTATCATTATGTGGGGTCTGTGAGAACCCTTCCTCCCATATACTCTGGAGTCCATCTCTGGGATTAATGTGCCTCAGCAGCACCAGTGACTCATGCACAAAGGAAACCATCACAGTCCCTACTTGAGCTGCAACCCTTTGCAGGAGAATGGGCTGTGTCCTGGTTAGATTTGTGGGACATGGTAGAAGTGAAAGTATGCTGAATAGCAAGAGGTGTCCTAATGACACTAGGAGAGAGCAGGAACTGGAGAACTTCTTGACATACTACCACTCCTGAATGAGATCATCTTTAATTTTTGCAGCACACTGAGTCTTTGGAGCCTTAAAGTCTTTCCATGAACAGCATCTGGTTGCTAACACAACAGTTCATCCAAACTTTCATGCTGGAAATGCTGCTATACTCTGGAGTGACACAGCTGTACTTCACTGACAATTATTTTAACATTCCTGGGGTGACGAACACCATTTTAAAATAAGCCAAAACCAAATTAAAAACATCTCAGAAAGAGGCTGATGATCCATAGCTTTATACTGTAGGTTAAGTCTGATCAGGTCTTGGGACATACCATGGATAACACAATGTGTGGTACATACACATGCTCCTATTCTAGTGCTGGAAGGCAGTTTTCTAAAATTATGTTTTTTCTTTGGACCCTTGTATCTATCTTCTGACTTTGATGTTTGTGCAAATGCCAGTAGCTGTCTGCTTCTTCCTTCTAAACTGCCTGGAAGACTTGTGATTCTTTTAATTTTCTCCCTTAAATCCATTTCTATCTTTGTGGTAGCTATGCAGAGTGTCTTTCCTCTCTGCCATGCAGCATCCCCACTCCAGATGTGTGTTGTCTTGTAATATAAGCCAGTAACTGATATATTAAGATTTATAAAGTACTTTGAAATACACTTGAGAAAGACTGGTAGAGAAGCACAGTGGATTTTTATAATCTGTCCTCTGTGCACCATCACTCATAAAATAGGCATATAAGGGAGTACTGGTACAAATGTTAATGATAGCAATGCTGTCCTGAACATAGAGTGACATGGTGGTTCACATTTAACTGCCACCAGTATTTCTGTTACACTGCACATTAAACCTATTAACAACCAAAATGATAAAATTTTATTACAATAAGGATATATACACTGAAGTATGCGTCTTCACACTCAACTAATTAGTTACCATTGACTGTTTTCACTTTGCTCGGTGACATGTGGTATATAAATCATTACAATATGTTAAATGCAAATGGTTGGTAATAGGGTAACCATCTGCTCACTGTTGGAAAGTTAGCAGAGGAATATAGTAAGCTGTACTTCTAGTAGCAATGCTAAACTCACATCCCTGAAATACCAAATATCTAAAAACAGCTGCCTCCACTAATGCCAACATTACTAATACATCTCTTGCCCTTTTCATTTTCAGAAGTAAACCACATATTGTAAGAGGTGATTTTGTTCTTCAGCTTGAACTTGATTTCAAGGCTAGAGCCTGTAACAGCAATGTGAACCACCGTAACACAAAGTCTGATCTTTTTCTTACGTTGTGTTGAGTGCTTTTGAGCAGCCAATAAATAATCAGGCTGCTCACTCTTCTCAGGACATCTTCTCATCCACAAATATAATTAAACTCTCTTCCTCCCCTAACCCCTGCTGCCAGGCCCTTTTTCAGGGATGACATTATTTTGTAAGTGATAGATAGTTGACACATTGCTGTCTGGCAACGTATTACACTAGAGACCAGCAAAGGGTGCTTGCCATCTAATAACCTCCCTTGCCCTATGAGCATTGAAGATCACCACTGCAAAGAGGGATCAATTATTTTGCCACACACATGTATTATCAGAGGCTGTCACATACCTTCGTAATGAGCTTTTCTGGATACCCGAGCGACAAAGTAATGCATTGGAAAATTAGTAGTGGAACAAGAGTGAAGGACTGCCTGCCAAAGCTGAGGCTGTGCCTTCAAGCTAGAGCAGTCCTCTCCCATTACCCATTCAGTCATCTGCTGGTCAGGGTCACTATCACAGTGCTGACATGCTGGCTCCCCCATCAGT
Source organism: Sclerurus mexicanus (assembly GCA_013396755.1). Lineage (NCBI taxonomy): Eukaryota > Metazoa > Chordata > Aves > Passeriformes > Furnariidae > Sclerurus > Sclerurus mexicanus. The sequence goes on along the minus strand of VWZF01000573.1, from coordinate 286,517 downwards.
AATATATTGCACTATCACCTATCAGAGAGATTAATATGTTCCTGTCCTGAATTCCCAAGATGTGGCTCTCAGCATTAAAGATGCCGAGGAATTAATTTGGCTCCCACTGTCTGAATGGAAAAGAAGTTTGTGATTCCATCAAAGTCAGATGCTGCCGAGGCTTGCTCAAGCCATGTAGGGAGAGAGGGTTGGTGTTTGGGGGGTTACATCTGGTATGGCAGTGTCTGATTTAAGATTATGCTTCCAGGAAAGTACCAGCATGGGAAGAGGCTGCAGGAGAGCTCATTAGTCTGGCAGTTTCTCATCCCCAGAATGGATTACAGAATAAGATGCTTGGTCTACAGGGTCTCAAAAACCTGTGGCTTTGTGTAGGTGTGCTGTCCTGCAAAGCTTTCCGAGTTTAAAAAAATAGTATAGGGAGACTTGCTGTGCTAACGCATCTTCCTTCATTGCCTTGCAAGAGAAGTGCTGGCTGAAGGCTGCACATGTTTGGTGACACCATTTTGATTCACAGTGAACACTTGCCTGTTTAAAAATGGGGTGTCTGCCCTTAAAGTTATCTGGAGCATTTATAGACAAGAGATGTTGTGATGAGCAGCACTTTATAATACCTCAAAGGCATGGTGCCAGCCCTGGAAATTTGATAAGCTGAGGTCCTGAATTGGATTCCAGCAATGGTCACAAGTTTTAGGAAGCTCTCATTTGAAATTGCAAGCAGAGGAAAAACAGGATTCTTTCTCTTTAATTGCATTAGTTTTATTGAACTGAAGCATTGCTTCAGTTCCCAGAACACTTTATATATATTTTAATGCAAGTTACCAGAGACAGAACAGTTGCAGGACTGTTTATTGTTTCTGACTTTTATATTCGGTAAAACTGATTTTACTCATTTTCCCCTCTAACTCTCTTGTGCATTAAGAATCTTTAGACTTTGGGGTGGCGTTTACTGAAGTTGTCATAAACATAGTAGTTTAACTTTTTTGATTTGGTAATGCTTCTATAGAGCTTTTGTTTAGGCCTGTTCAGAAAGTCATTCCAAGTCATACGAATATGAACTGGAATCCAGGAACCTCTGGTAGCATTTTGTGCAGGAGAGGGAATATAAAATTCATTCCCCAAAGCCGATCCTTCTTAATTGGCCTTAGATTTTCTCATTGTATTTATTGAACTGTGGGCTGTTTCTTCCCTTAGTTAGAACTAAGGCTGTTCATTGTGTCATGTAAGCACAGCCATGAATTGACTTGAAATTTCTTCTGCTCCACTGGAGGAGCCGAGGCAGCAGGAACAGGGTGCAGCAAGGGAAGTTGGGACAGGGAACAGAGCTGCAGTATGACAAGGCATCTGTTTTGCCAGTGACCCACTTTGGGAAATCCTACTTCCCTCCTCCCACACCCTGCATCCCTCTAGCTGCTCATTTGTCAGTGTCTTTGTTTCTCTTTTTGGTGATCATCACTCCTTTAGTTGCAGTGCATGGGGAGTCGCTGCCCGTGTGGCTCAAAGGAATTGAAACCTTCAGCAGGAACATCTCAATTTACAATGAAAAAGTAAACCTATTATACTCTGTCAATGCGGAAAATTGCATATCATTTAGCAAGCTTCATTAAAGATCCTGTGCTTATGGAACCATGCCTCCCTTCCTTTGAATGCCCCTGAAATAATTCTTCCAGCAGGACAGCGAAACAGCAAGGAGCCAGTTACATTTTTAATCACTTGTGTCCCATAGGAATTGCAGTCTGCCAGCGAGGGCAGCTGCTTCCCCTCTGCAACACAGGAGAAGAATTAAAAGATGGGAAGCTGTGGTTCCAGAATGGTGTGTTATAGTTATTAATGAGGTAAAGATCAAACAATCTGAGTGTCATTAATTGCTAATATTCTTCTACTGAAAATGTTTAATTCAATCCAGAAGCAAGATGGGAGGAGGGATGGAGGTAAGTAAAGGGTTTCATCCCCCTTTTCCATTTGTTTTTTTTTTCCTGAATGGTGAAGGGGGAGTGGAGAAACAGTTGAATGAAAGGAAAAGTAAAATAAGATTTAATTTCTCCTCTACTGTGTATGTCTCAAAAGAAAGTTTCAACAGTGTAGAATCCTTGCACAACCAAACCAGTTTGCATCATTTTACCTTCTCATCAGGTAGATCAGTTAGTCACTACAGAAGTAATCCTCAACATGCTGATTCTTTTCAATAGTAATCCTTTCTATTGTGGCAGATGACCACAACAACCTCCATTCTGACATGTACACATATCTCATATTTTAAACTGGATGTCTTAAAATATATGTCTGAACTTTACGTTTTTACAGATACTGAATCACTCTATTGAGAGATCAGATTCTGAAATATCTCTTCTTTCCAATGGCTACTTTTGGAAACTAACACAGGCTTTTGATTTTGTGGTCTATTTGTTTGTTTGTCTGTTAATGCTTCATAAAATATAGATGCTTTAAATAGGAGACTTGCAAGACAGCAATACCACCAGAATGGCAAAGGGTTATGTCTTTTCATTCCAAAAGCAGGTGAAGTATGTACTCAACATAGTTTCTTGGTTTCCTTGCTCTATAGTCATACCCAGGTTTTGACTAACAAATGCACAAGTAGCTGACATTCAGCCTGCTCATCAGTTGTGGAGAGGACATACATATGCTCTAAAAGCTTCGTCCAAAGAGCATCACATTAGATTTCTGGAGGCATTTGGCATTTAAAATTAAATGGCCTAGAGGTAGTTTTAGTGCTGACTCTTGGGAAAAGAGGGAGATTTTGTAAATTTTAATTGTTTTATTATACGAGGACTTTTGAAAAATGTTTTGCACATATTAGGACTGCAAAGAAGGGCTTACCCCCACAGAAAAAGGTTCTGCAATTTAAAATTGGCTGAGTGTATGTTGTAACAGGAGAGAGACTTTTCAGAGCGTTGTGCAAATACTGCTGCAATACAAACACAGTTAATGCAACACAAAGTCCAATCTCAGTGCCCTGTGTACAGGAGCTTCCCTCTAATTCCTAACACATAAAATGTGTACTTTTTTATATCCTCATAAACTTTGCACATTTTAAAAGAAACCAGGTTTTAAAATTCAGCTACTATAACTACTTTTAGTCAAATAGGAAAGGGAAAGAATTGGCCTGAAACTTCATCCTAAGAAACTTACCAGCAGCACCCCAAGACACTTGTCCTGTCTTGCAGTTGCAGGAGCTGGGGCCAGTAAGACCGAGAGCAGGCAACTGTTTTGTCCTGGCTGTTCTTGGAGTTCGCAGTCTGCAGTGCGTGCATCTCAAGAGAAGCCTGTTACCTACTAAGCCTTTTTTATCTTGTTTTATCAAGTTCTTTGTCTTCAGAGGTAGGCCAGCATCTGAAAGCCTGGAGAATACCATAAAGGGGTAAAACTGAGTCAAAACACAGGACTGATTTGCATAGAAAAAGAAGAAAAGGAATTAAAATGTTGTATTCTGAAAGCTACATTCAACTCCTGTTAGAAGCAGCTTGAACAGGTGCCAGAAGCTTGTCCGCTTTGTGATATGATTATATAGCCACTAAGTCATTTGGTTCAGTCAATTTGCTATGTATCATGATAAATCTGTATATAGGAAAAAAATCCACAAGTGCTGCCCTTTTCCTCTCCTGAGGTTTTTTGCCCAGTGTAAAAGCAGAGGACAGCTTTAACAGGTCTGGGGGCAATTCTGAGTCCTGTGTAATGCTCCCCCCTCCTGGCTTGTGTAGGTCAACAGAAGGAAACACTGAGCAAGCATGAGAATAGGTGAGGAATGACAATGACTGTTGTGGTCACCATCCTAAATCCCAGTGAAGCTGTCTCCCTCCTTCTCCTGTGCAACTCTGTGTCTGAGAGAGAGAACACAGCTGTAAAACATATCAGATGTAAACACTAACTCCTGCATCCCCAGAAGTATTACTTACCAAAATGTGTTCTAATAAAGTGGCCATTACGTTTTTCTTCTTGGTTTTTTATTTGCATAATTCAGTAGGTTTCTCATAATTATGCCCAAATTCATTAAAGATACAGCTCTGTATCATGCAAGCATTCTTAAAAGGATCCTCTCAGGGCACCCTGTCTCTTCCTACTCATCAGATCTTCAGAACAAATACCTCTTCTTATTTTCAGTTGATGGCAACTCTCTGTCAGTGTGCAAACAAAAACCAATTCATTTTGAACAGCACTCTCCGTCTGCCCTGAAGAATGCTTTAATGCAAGGAAGCTCTTGTTTGCCATCTGATTGTCTATGCCCCAATTCAGATCCTCTCCCATCTTCCTAGATCTGTTCCTTGAAATATCCTGCTACTTGAGAAATAGATGCTGCTAGACATCCCTGTATTAAGGATTTTTTTCCAATCTAGGCTCTTTCTTTTCCTGCATCCATTAGTTCTCTATTATTTTTCATAGAGCTATTTATTTTATATATATGTGTGTATATATATATATATATGCATGCATTTTACTTCCAGATTAGCTCAAATGTTCTTTGACAATAGAAACAGTCTATATATTTTCCAGTGGAGTCGGAGACTGAAGAAATCTGCTTGACTTTTCAGGGAAAACTGAAAAGTTTGCATAGGATTTTAAAAACTGTGTTACGCAAGATAGAATTGTTAGTTTGTTCTTTAGTATAAACATGTACTGATTGTTTCTGTCAGCAGTATTTCACAATTTGCTTTCTCCTATGACAGCCTTACATTATTCATAACTTGCAATCTATTCCTTAAATTTTCAGTTATAAGAGTTTCCTGGTGGGGGTCACAGAATATGAAGGGAAGTATTGATTTGAAACATTTAAAATATAAATGAAGTTGTTTAGTTCTTCTGGTACATGGAATATTATAGTCACTGGATCACATTCGACGTCCCAGCATGCTGTTTTCATAGACAACAAAAACATGTTTCCAACCTCTCAATGGGCAGTGCAGCTTCTGTGTGAACATCCTTTGATTTACCCAGTATTTCTTAAAAACAAACATGAATAATAAATGTTTCAGTGCACTCGAAGGCCAAAAGCAATCGCTATTTTATTCTCATCTGACATTAGGTCAGAATTTTGCTTTAAAACTACCAGCCCTTTGCCACTTAAACTTACCAAAGCAGTGTCATCAACCCCATTTCACAAAGACTTCACAAAGCCTCTTGTCCCATGTCATGTGAGTTTGGGGCTAGGGCAGGTATTAACCCCAGTGGCAAATCTGTTTTGGCCCTGGGGGGAAACCAGTGTTGGGGATACCACGACGGGCAGGCCCTTACACATGTCCATACATGTCACCTGCTCCAAAGCCAGTACCAGAAGCCAGGTCTCCTCTCCCTTTCACCGTCTGAGGTCTCGGAGCTCCTTTTCAGCTGCTTCTGATAAGTGAGTAGGACCGCCTAGCTTTGGCCACCCACCTCTAAGAACAAGTCATCCAGTCAGAGTCATACCCACAGACCATCTATGTTCCTTGTGGGTCCCTTCCAACTCAGAATAAACTCAGAAAAGCAGTAACAACACAACCATGATTATCATCTATCTCAAGTATTCTAATACTAAAAAGCCTTTATAATTTTCCCATCTTTGTTTAATTCCACTGGCTTTAATATGGCATAATAAAATGTTTGCAGAATCTAGACAGTTTAGTGGCTTCAAGATAACAAGAAGTAGCCTCTATAATTAAAGAGTAGTTGTATTTTTGAAAAAGAAAGTAAACTTTCTCTGCACAAAGTCAGCAACTGAAATACATTAGACAAAAGAACTGTGTTCCCAAATTAAAAAAAAAAGATACAGTTCGAACCTGATTTCTTGAACTGTTTAAAATTACTCACAACAAATCTCATTGTGCTGTGTTGTTATACCAGCAGGGCTAGAGATGTGGTGACCCAATAGCTCTATTTCAGTATCTAAGCTATAGGATGCTGAGTTGCTTCTGGCGTACTTCAACAGCTTGCTTTTCATCTAGTTTTCTTCAGCAGGAGAAAAGATTAATATTTTTGAAGTATAAATTATTGACAGAAGAAAATTCTGTCTGGGATGGCTAGAAGTATCAGAATTCAACCCACATTAATAAATAGTTTTGACTAATTTTTTTGAAAACTCAAAAAAGGGCACAATCTTTCCTTTGGAAATATTTTTGTTTTAAAAAATTGTCAAAAATAGTTTCTAAAATGGTATTTAAAATCTGAAAATAAAACTACACATTTCATTTGACACAAGTGATTTTTTTCCCCCCAGTTTTTTTCCATTCAGTGACCTGAAAAATCAATTATTTACATGGCACTACTGGCAAATAATTCTCACCGTAATAATTCCAGAGGGAATTACTTTGTGACAAGGAGCTTATATTGTATGAAATTTGAAAGTTAAAAAATTGAGGGTAGCATGATAAACAATGAGAAGTGTTTGGTTTTTTACTTTTCTCTCTCAAGTCACGACCTCCAACTGAGATGAAAAACTAAAAGAAAAAAAGGGCGAAAAAAGAGACAATAAAAGCTCTGTGTATTTTAAAGTGGATTGGGAGTGTCTGCTTTGGTAATAAGCAGCTACCAAGTCCCAATTATTTTAGATGGAGCTGTGAGGCTTAAGCATTTTCAAAATCAACCCTAATGAAACACAAGTAAACACCAGAACAAAACCACTTTTGAAATATTTAGTCAGCTTCACTGGCTATGAACAGTTTGTTATGCACCCTCAGCTTTAATCATGAATACCTCAGAACACACTCCAGAAAAGAACAGAGCTGCCTTATAATCATCCTTAAAGTTCAAGTTCAGCAACATGATTTTTCAAAAAGAGATCAATTAACCTGCCCTCACAGTAAGCACGATCTTCTCCTTTGCCCGTGTGAGCAGCATCGAGTGGAGGCAGTGGCAGGACCCAGCAGGGAGCGGTGGGATGAGGCTGGCACTAATCTCAAATTCAGGAACACCGAGGGGTAATATCAGCCATAACCAGCAGAACAGCAAACCACTGGCAGGGAATAGCAGGATACAGTTTACCCTGTGTAAAAAGGCGCTTTTCAGAGTGGTTGCAGTGATGAATTTTAGGCAGTGGCTTCTGTGCAGATGAGGAGCAAGGTATAAGTCTGAAAAGAGGATTATTAAGCTAGTTCTCACTGGTCCCTGTGGAGTGCATAGGGACACCCATGGAGGACAGCTGCATGTCTCTGCCCTGAGCCAGGGCTTACACCCACTGCTCTTCCCAGGAATATTCTCTGAGTAGCACAAGGCATATTGTCTCTCTCTTGGAGGCAACCAGTTACAGCCCATGCTCCACTCTTCCATATATACCATCTCTGCAGCAGTGACTACTAGGGGCACAATTTGGCTTTTAAATGAGTCAATAGGAGGTCTCTTAAACAGAAATGTTTTAAAATCTTTTGAAAAGAGCAGCAGATGTACTGCTTTGCATAACTGGTTTCCCTGGTGTCAAATTCTGCTCACACCATGGATATTTTTATGCTGCTTTTCTCTATTATAGTCCTCAAAAAGTTACCAAAATCAGTATGAAATTAACCCTGTTTGTTTTTCGTGTAGCAGAAACACTGCTCTGCTGACAATGTCTCACAAAAATACTTTATTCCCTACTGTGACACAATAGGTGCTATTCCCTGAGTCATTCTCTAAGCTTAAAGGTATTTCTGCTTCAGTCATGTCTGTCCAACATGAGTTATGGACACAAATTTGTAGCAGCTCACTTGGGGTATTGTTGCATGTGAGAATAAAATTTGGCCCAATGCAAGTAGTTAAATAACATTTTTGAATGGTACTGTAAGCATGTCCACTTGGATGGTCATTTAATGACCACAATTCTAGACCTCCCACACAACAAATTGTTCCTGTTCAGTGTTGTGCTAGGAAAAGGATTCAGGATACCAACTGGCAGCTGATGCTGTGAAATACTACTTTCGAATAAAGACAGGAAGTTTGGTGTAATCACTAACATCTTAGAGCAGCTTTCTTGGGATTGCTGCTGAGCAGATGTAAGACTAGTATATATTAATTAAATTATATCCAGGAAAATTGGCTGCTCCATAAACTTAAAAGTGGTGATGCACATTACCACAATGCTGGGAATTTCAAATCTAACGTTCAGATTTGTTTCAGGAGAAAAGAGAACGGTGACTCCTAAAGACTTCTTAACTTCCATTTTTAAATTTGTAAGCTGTAAAATTTTGTAATGATACATTGATGCACCTTTCATCTGAGGTTTGTGTGCCGCATTCTTAACAATCTAGCAGGTTGTGGTGCAGACTTTTACAACTGCTCTGATAGTGCTAAATTCTATTATAGTGATATTATAGTGATTAAAATAGAAAATGTGTTTTGGGTATCTGTTCATGTCTGTTGACTTGTTGGTAATGACTTACTGCCATTGGACAGAAGCAAAAAGTCTAAAATAACAAAAACTTTTCTTCCTTAATACCCTGATGGCAATGAGCAGTTGTCAAACCTCAGATACTGTGCTCCTTAACCCCTTCGTGCCATCAGACAGATAATGGCAGGGGACTGCCAAGCAGACTTTGTTATTCCAGGTGGCAGGGAGAGAGATGCATTCTTGTCCCAGTAGCCCCCGTCTCTCTGACACATAGCAGTATGGAAAGCTGAGGCTATTCACATTTTTAGCATCTCCTAGTTTTTTGTGATATTTAGAGCAAACTATCTTAGCAAGAGATTTTGCTTCCACTCTGGGAGAGACCGGACTACCGTTGTCCCCATTCAGCAGCTGTAGATAAGAAAAGCTCCCTCTTTCTGAGGTTAAAGATTAAGCATAATAGATGAATGCAAACAATGTAAAGTACCAGCATCCTACCTTCTCAGCAGTCCTGTCCCTACGCACATCACATCTGGGCTCCTTATCCTCCACTGATTTCTGTTTTCCATCTCATGCGTATCCAAGATCTTGTACCTGCCATTGAAAATTATAAAAATATTATCTGCCATTATCTAAAAATACCAGCCGTCAAGCCCAGGATAATATGAATGAAAGTTGGAAACAAATTAGGCCTCATTTCAGGCAGTGTGAACTAACATAAATTCATTGAATCTACAGGAGCCAGATGGATTTACATCAGCTAAGAATCTGGCAAACTGTGTTCACAAGTGAAATTATTTGCAGAACATGCTGCTGGCAAACTCTAGCAGATTTTATAGCCACTCTCTTTATTGACACATTTCCATGAAAACTAATATATCTGAAGAAAAAAAGCAAAAATGAATGTTTAGCAAGGCAATGGAAGTTGATTCTCTTCAGCAGCTAACAGCAGCTATATGTTCAGACATACACTTCTGCTTTAACACTTAGAGAATATGAAATCAAAGTTAGAAAAAGCATATGCCCATTCCACTTGGCTAGGTTTATCTAAGTATTTAATATTAAGGATAGGTATTTTTTAATGTGGTAAACTGAAATAACTCAGACTCAGAATTAGCCATTCTGTTCTATTAGACATAAGCAACAGTGAATTATTTTTAGCCTTTGGATCTAAGAGACTGAAGAAAGTCTGAATATTTTCATATCTGTTGATCTGTAGCATTTTTTTATCTAGCCACAAAATCAGAAGAGTTTCATATGCTTAAATACTGAGGAGTTTGCTCAGGTTACTGCCTCCTTCTTTCTGCATTTGTGATGAGTGCTGTTGATGTAGCCTGTAAACATTTTCAGTTGCCTCTGTTTGTCTGGAAGGATATCATCTGGTAAACTACCAGAAACTTTTATAGTTTGTTTGGGAAGGTACAGTAGCTTATGAGCCTCTGTCTGAAAGGGGCAGGGGAAAAGGGGCAGCAAAGCCAGAAGGACCTGCCCCACTAATTTTTGCTTCAGAAGGAACAGTGCGCATCTATTAGACAACTTACCGATCAAATATACATTGAGCTATAAATTGATCAGTAGTGATCCTGTAGTTCTTGTTTGTATTGGCCAACATTTACTTGAGAATATATCAAAATGTTTACTAGTGTACAAACACAATAAATTTTATAAACATATCAAATTTAGCACTTGCATACTCCTATTGTTTGGCTGGCTTAGTGTAAACAGTGGGCAATTCCATGCCCTTCATGCTATCTGGGAGCCTTGAGACTGTGGGAAAGGGAATTATGCTGCCCTTTTGGACTTTGTTTTCTTTTTTAATTTCAAGCTCTCCAAACTGCTTGGAAGTAGGCCACTGAGAAAGCAAAGCAAACGTGCTCTGTGCCTGGGCTTTGCTGTTCCCCACTAGATATATTATATTCAGCTGAGGGAGAATAAGAAGCTATTTTCCCCAATTTTCCATACTGCCTGTGGGAATCTAATTCAATTTCCTCCCAAATTTAGCAGTGAAAACGAAACAGTGAAGAATAAAGTTGAAGAAGCTTCTGTAAATCTCTGGATTCTAAGGTACTAAGGTGCAGCAGGATTACCAAGCACAGGTTAAACTTCTTTTCTAGCCACAAAGCTACTTACAGATTTAAGAAGCTTAAAAACCTGATCCAACATTAGTCCTTGCTTTGCAAATGAAAGAATAATATATAGACCTATACAAAGTTATATTTGTTATTATTGAATTTGTTTATCCTTTATTATAGATGTAGCCCTATTCCATAAAGGAATTTTTTTTTAGGGGGAGATTATGATGTATTAGATAAATTCGGGGAAAAGGACAGTGAAAAAGACTGGTGACCAAATGCATTTCCAGAAATAAACAAGTGAAAAAAAGGACCCACATTTCATTACTCTCACAACAGTGGCTGCATTTTACAAGCAGATCACAGGGGTCTTATTCCTGAATTCTGGAAAAAGATGTAATGTCGTCTTTGGACTATGATTCTGACATAGACCTGAGATACTCATATGACTCAGAAAAAAAGAGAATTGAAATGAGAAATTACTTTTCTGCTTCACGTGAGCTGGAATATTTGTTCAGCAGATCCACTTGCAACCAGAAACCTGTGCCATTTTGTGGTTGTCAGCTGTCCTTAGGTTTTCTTGACCCTCTTAGCTCAGAACTTCTTCAGACAGGTAGTCCCTACAGTGAGCGTTGGTAGCAGAGATTGCAGTAGTTATCTTGTTATCTCTTTTGTGTAAGCGTGTTCTCACTGTCTGTTGCATCCTCACAGAAATAAACTAGCCAGCAGTCATTTTATTTTTTCATGACAGTATCCTTTATACTTGTTTTCATCCCCACAAAATCTATTAAGCTTTGGAAATTAGGATAAGGACCAGCATACTTTGGTTTTTTGACATAACATGGAAAAAAATCTTACAATATAATGAATAATAATATCCAGCAGATGTGGTGTTTCTGAGACTGTGAGCCTCAACAAAAACACATTCCACTTGTTAGAGAAAATTAAAGGAAAAGCAGACTTACCTAAGTTTTTTCATGTTGTTTACGTTGTACACTCAATGGTCCAAGAGTTTTGTAATTTATCTGTACAGACAATTCCTCAAGTTACGATGAATTTGTCTCATAAAGAGTCAAAAATAAAAATTGAAACCTGAAAAATAATGAGCCAGCAAATCTGGTTTTACCCCAAAGATTTTATGGTATATTTTAAAGGTGCTTTTATTTTGACTTTCATTTTCTCAGCCTACATCTCTTCCTCCTTCCTGACTGAGGTATCACTTCAAATGTGTTTATAATATAGAATTTTCATCTTTGTCTGCATTACATTACAAAACTAAATTTCACTGGTGAAGCTGCCTCAAGGTCATTAGTAAGCTTTAGAGGCATGACGGAGATGACAGCCTTAACACGTTTGAAGTCATGATAAACATGTCCAAGTCCTTTAGGACAACTGTAACAAGCTGCTGGAAGTAGTTGCTAGCACTGGGGAGCTGACTAAGGCTCCTAACATTGCCAACAGTGTTTTAAAATGCCTAATTAAAACTGTGTGGGGATGGTATTTTACGTTGTGTGGGCTGTAATGTGAAGAGCAAACATGCCAACTCCTCTGCAAGTTCAGACTTGGTTTACCTGGGACCTGGGAGCCAACGCGTGGCATGTAAAAGCAGAGTCTGTGCAGAAGGGTTCCAAGTTGATTTTAAGTTGATTTTCTAAACTTTAGCGATGACCTAGAATGATTCAAATATGTATCTAAGTGAGGAACATATGGCTAGTCGTTAAAAATGTATCAAAGAGCTTCTCTTGTCTTTCTTTCTCATGAATGATGCCTTCAACATCAACGATCCCCTCACGTGCCCCTTGGTTGGCACTCCCATGCGAGAGCGTCAGCACGCGATTAGCAATTACCTTGGTGATATTTACAGCATTTTAATGTGAGTTGTCTGTGTGTAAATAGAGTCTGTGAGGAACACGGAGCACCCAGGGCTCCCACTACAACAGCACTGCGCCTTCACCACGCCAGAGTGCTTCCTGCGCCTTATGTAACTGCCAGAAATATCATTTCAATTGTTTTATGACAAAATAATGAGTCTGTCAGAGATGAGTGGTCAGAAAAACAAATTTGTTCTCCCACACAATTAGAGTTTATAGCGTTGGACAGCAATATCAATCTCCAGTGATTCAAAATTGAATTTGCGCGTTGAGGGAAGTGTGTTCTTGCGTGTGCTGTAACCAGGCTGCTTAGCAGGGAGAGTCCTTGCAGGTTGAACTGGAAAGATGGATATCAGCTCTGCTGTGGAAGCACCAGGGTGGAAGTTTACAAATGCAGGCAAGTATTGTGGGGCCATGGCATTCAATTCCACAAGATCAATGCTGACAGAGCTGCCCCCAGCAGGAGTAATAAAAAAAAAAGGTTTGGAAAAACTGTCACCAGATATAATAGGCAGACAACTTTTCCCTCCAGGTAGAAAGCCATTTCAAGGCCTGCATCACCCTGTATGTGACCTAATTGTCCGTGGAGTTGTTGATATTTATAATCATGGACTTCAGACAGTCTCTATAAAGTCCTACAAGCATTAGACTTCAGCAGTGCCATTTATGGTGAGCATGTACTGTATCTCAGAACTGCACTTTGCCCTTAACATTTGCTGTGTCCTTACATGAGATTCTGCCCTTAGGCTGTTTGCCAGTGCAGTGCAAAGGCTGCAGCATATATCCTCCCACGTTCCCAGACCTTAACCTGTATTCTCAAACCTGCTGTACTCATAACAGCTCCCTCTGTCGTCCCTTCTCCGTCGCAAAGGCAAACATACTTGGCACGCCAAGCAGCTGCTACCTACCTACCTACCTGGTAATTGCATTTCTGGGCGTGTGTATGTAATACTTTCTACAAGACTTTGAGTTTTTTCTTTGGATTTCAAGAACTATATAGGCATGAAAAATATTGTCATCTGGAACTCAGTACACAGGATGTAGAATCAAGTTTTCAGAACAACTCCATTCTCATACGTGCAGCCAAAGCAACAACATTCTGCTAATGGAAGGATCAACAAAAATTTTGTGTTGGATGTGCTTTGTATGTAAATCTCGTTAAATCTTTTGTTACTACCTCAGATTTAAAGCAATAACAGCTAGGAACAGTCTTCAAAGCAAGTTTTTAATGAAATTACAAATGGTGCCTAGGATTTTCAGTAATAATTTATCATTCTGGATATCCTATGATATAAAAAAATATTTCCTTACCTCTGCAGTAGAAAAGAAAGGTAATCTTCCTCAAAAAAGAGATGAACTTGGGCAGTGTTCCATAGGAAGCTGATGTCCACATCCTGACAGTGATCTGCTTGGAGCCCAAGTGAGCTTACCAGAGCAGTGGTGCTCAGCTGATTGACAGCTGAAATGCCAAAGGTCCGGACTCTGCTGCTTTGTTTTCACACCACTCACGATCCAATATATCTCATTGCAAGAGTGGTTCTCCCATGGTCCATCTGGATGGTACTTTTACCTATATAGTTTTCTTTCTGTAAGCTTAAATATTTCTCTTTTCCTTACTGCTTATCCTGCAAATAGAAGTAGTATTCTTGTCATCTCCCAGCTCCACTGTGCACATTTACCTCTTTCAGTCATCCAGAGAAGTCTGTCCCTCAAGCACAACAGGCATTTCTCTTTGCAGAAGTCTCGGAGACTGTGCATATGTACACTCTAATGAGGTCCCTGGGACAGATTGCGTAATTCCTAGTGCAGCCTTTCTAAAAAAAATCATAAGTATACGAAATATTATTTCCCTCTTTGTCTCTCCACATACACCACAGCATTTGATACTTGCTCAGTTTTCCCCAGATGTGGTACCCTCCAGTGTGCTTTTTGTTTTCTTTCAGTTTTAGCGCTGTCCATATTTTACACACATTCACTATTCAGCTACATCTTTGTTTTACTGTGAAAATCATGATTAATCTCTCCAGGATCTGTCAAGTGGCCTCAACAAAAATTTGGTTCAAGAAGAGAATCAGAGCCTCTGTGGTTAAGTCTTCTGAATGTCTTATTTTTGCTTATGCTTCTACTCTTTTACCGCTTATTTATAGTTATTGACACCAACAAGACCTCTAGTTTAATCTCTTTAGATTTCAATAATCTATAGACTTTTTCATACTTATAAAACACTAGTGATCATAAGCTAAACCCAACTTTTGTGTTGCCTGTACACTAAGAAGGTGAAGGTATTGTTTTGAACACACATTATCTGACCTTACGTGGTTTGGCTTTGGGGATTTTTTTAAACATTTATTTTTGTGCCTACTATAACTAACTTTCATTAACTCTATTTTGACTTTTTTATACAAATGTATGTTTTTACCTTGATCTTTGATCTTTAGCTGGTATTGTAGAAGACCACAGTGACCATATTTGTTCCTTATTTTCGTCTCCTTTTAGAAAGTGTACACAGCTAAGTTTGAAGTATTTTGAGGGTTCTTAACGTAAGCTTTTGACTATTCTCTGCCCACAAAAGTTTTAGATGAGTCCTTTATTTTTTCAGTGATCAATTTTTTTTTCTCTCATTCACTTTAAATCACACTCCTAGAAGGCTACACTACTCCCCATTGACTTTTTCTGAGCGGGGGAGGTGGGGGATAGGCATGATTTGGTGTTTGGTTTGAGGGTGGTTTTAGCTTTTTATATTATTACTTGGAATTTTCTTTTAAAACAGGATGCAGCATTCTGGGGAATTTTGCTGGGAAAGCTTTCAAAAATACATATAAAACATACAAATAAGTTGATTTGTGAAAAGGCATTGATTGAATGAATCTGTGATTATTCTACCAGTTTAGGGCAGGAAAAGCCATTTAGCAATTCCTCGATTTAGGAAGCTAAGTGGCTAAAATGTCTCTGCTTTGTCCATTTAGTGTGTGTTTATTCTGAATGCCCATATGGGGGCTGGTGGTTTTAAATCTCAGTTAAGAGAGTTTTAAAATTTGACAGGAGGTTGCCACCTAGTTCTGGAAGAAAATGCCTTCAGTTGTTTTCATGAAAGCCTGCCTGTATTTGGTACAAACGTAAACCTCCACGATGCCTAATTCTTCTTTGTCTGTTGGAGCTTGGTGGCTAAAGTTGCAGAAGATGCCTGAGCAGAAACCCTGCCCATTGCTGAACTGCCTGGGCACCAATTAACTGCCTCTGGGCTGAGAAGCGCTTCCTCTGCAGCAGTCTTGCCCTAAGAAATTAAAAAAACTGAGCACCAGTACGGAAAGCAGAGCTATGCTGCCCATGCTCTCTTACTTGGGAAATAAGGAAAAGAAGGAGGCAGCCCATGAAGAGATGGATCACAGTGGGATTAGGGAAAGAGGGCAATAAAAGGAAATCATGAGAATTTATTGGGAGGTGTTTGTGTATGCACATATACATCCATACATATAAATACATGCATATGTTTTGTGTATATATATATATACATACATATATATGAAGAAGCATGGCACAGGACTGAATAGAAGAGGAGGAGGTGGAGAAGGCCAGAGTCCACCCAAGACTTTTACCCATGCAAACAAACCCAAGGAAGGGTCAGTGTGTCTCTCCAGGAACACATGACAAGCACAGCATCTAAGAAGCGCAGAGATTTTGCACAAGGTTTTCTGACACAACCATTCCTTATTTTCAAGTGCTTATTAAAACAGCTGTGCACATTTACACCTTTTAGCAGATGGACATACATTTATTTTCCCCCACCTCAGTTCCCCTACCAGTCTGCAGCACCCTTTCAGAGCACTAGGAACTACACCTTTTCCTCAGAATCAGCTCAGGTTTTTTTCCTTGCCTAGATCATTTTGCTGCCTCTGACACTGATGAGTCTCTACAATAAAACAGAAATATCTTCCTGAAAGAAATCCAGTCTCTTCCTTTCTCTCATTTGTTCTAGTGATTCCACAGTCTCTCCTGCTTTTTTCCTCTATTTTTTAGTGTTGCTATTACTGTATATCTCTCCTGTTTGGAGTCTTCCATTTTCATATTTGTGTGGGCAGTAAAATCACCCATTGCTTTTCTTAATAGCAGTACCATTTACCAAAATCTTCAATTGTCTATTTGAATAGGCATATCTCATCCACTGACACCCAGACAGGCATATTTCGTTCTGCAGTGGCTAGTCATTGAAAATTCACAATTGATTTAGTCTTCAAGCACCAATATATTGGAAATTCTGTAAAAATTACTCACTCTTTCTCTTGTCTAGCATATTCAATACATTTTGGTAATTTCAGCTTTAAAGGTGCTGAACCTGCTTTTCTTTAGAATGAGCATTGCTCAAATAACAACAGTTTCATCTGCCTCATTTCCAGCATTGAGGACAACGCTCCACCATCTACCGTATTACATATTCTTATGGATTTTCTCCAGCAGCCACTCATGACAACTTCAAGCTTGTTTTACCCTGGGGATATATATGTATGTGGCCAATTGCTTCAGGTCATATTCCTTCCAAATGGAAGTCAGCTTGGCAGCTGTTAATTTGCACTTGGCCATTCCATGTGTTGTTTTGCTCTAATTATTGGTCACTGTATGGAACAGGTGACAAATGCCCATATGAGAACCCCTTAAATCACTAGATGTAAAATCATGGGGAAAACAAACAGGAAAGGTCGTTAAATACCAGTTTTCTCTCCAGCCCCAAACAGAAACAGATTTTAGCTGGTTTTGACATCTGTTGGAAAGGAGTGAAAAGAGGTGACAATGCCTTACTGTTTATAAAACTAACTTCTCATTCTTCAAGTGTCCTAGTTTCAGGGAAAGAGGGGAATTTAAGGAAAATACAATTGTTCTAAGACCAGATGCGGAACCTGGTTTATCTAATGATTTTGTCACGAGGTTCAATTAGGTGTTCTTTTCCAAGTAAAACTGAATGTGCCTACCAAAATATTTCCTCTGACCTTCAGCTACTACAGCTATATCAAATTAAAGCAGGATTTTTTTTTTGCCTTTCTGAGCAAGACAGTACTTTCAGAACAAGAATGGCAACACACCATTATACCGAGCTTCCCTTCTACCAAAGTGTGGCACTGCAGAGGATAATTAATAGAAGTCTGTTTTCTCTGGCTCCCAGGGCCTAATTTGAGTCTTAATTTGAGGCAGATTCTTTAAGGACATAAGCAGAGCACTTATTTTATTCCTGAAAATAGTAACTCTTGAATTTTTGCAAGATTATAGACCTGTCTATAGTAAAGATTATGAATAATTTAGTTGCTCTCAGTGGAGCTGCATTAGTGAAAACAAGAAAAGATTCAGCATCTTGGAGTCTTGGTGAAACTTCTAGTTTTAGACCTGTGCAAGCTGAAGATACTGCCATCGACTATTTACAGTGGTGCCTTTTAAGGCATGGCCGAACAATACTACAGGCACAACACAGAAATCGAATGGTTGCCATAGGACATGCTTTTATAAGACTTGATCTGAACTCAGACTCACCTCACCTTTAAATAATATCCCACTTTGTTTTATTTTTGCCTTTTAAAAATAGGTGTAAGTGCAACCTTCATGCTACTGGCTGTAAAGAAGAAAACAAAAGACTACTTTGTGAATGTGAGCATAACACAACTGGCCCAGATTGTGGAAAATGCAAGAAGAATTACCAGGGCCGACCATGGAGCCCTGGTTCTTATCTGCCTATACCTAAGGGCACTGCTAATATCTGTAAGTAGTTCTGTATAATAAGGATATGTCATTATTATACTTCTGCCCCATATCATGACTCTGAAGGAAAATTAATGCTGGCAAAAGTTTGTCATTTCTTTATGACTCAATGTGTATAATTGAACAAGGTGCCAATTTGCAAGTGTTAATTCTAAGTATACGTCATCTGTGCTCTCACATGGTTGTAAATAACTTGCATGAGAACTGCATGTTTGTATCCATAGACACATCCCTGGACACTACACAGAAAGGTCTAAGGAATGAAAAAATTAGGACTCTTCACATAAAAAACAAACAGAGGAGGGAAAACAGTGAGAATATCCACAGTGCCCTCAGCTCTCTATTCATACATCCTCATTGCCTTGAGAATGGAAACACCCTCAGCTCAACATGTGAGATGAGGTCCTTGCTCATTTTTTGTCCCTTTAAGAAAGCAGAAAAAAAACTCAGACCAAATTTTGCAAATTAATAACTAAAAATCTAAAGGTTTGGAAATATATACCTGATGTTGACCTGCAGTCCAGATGTATTTGCACTCTTGTAGATCTTGCAGATCAATAAGGAAAACAATGGCGAAACCTGAGGTTTCATATCTGCTTGTTTCCAACTACAACACATACTCACTATTCCAGCACACTTTCATATTATCCAAAGGAAGAAGTTATGCTCAGCTGCATTTCCTGGTCCTGGAAAGGATTGGGTCAAAAAAAATATGGTGGTGAGAGGGCACAAAGACAAGTATGAGTATCAGTTTCCCCTTTCCTGCACATACGAAATACACAGTGATTCAGAATCCTCCTGAACTGAGTAACAGATTTAAATTCCTTTGAAGAAAGGGTTGAAAATGAGGATAAACGTTTTGACAAAAGTTACTAGCTATTTTTAAGAAAGGAGTCCACAGTTTTACTCTGATTAAAAGCAAAACATTCATTTTAGACTATTAGAATGTAACATTTATTGAGAAGTTATTTAGGAGAAACAGAGCTATGAACTGCAGTTGAATCAAAAGTTTAAAACCAGGAGCAGTGTGCAATGCTCAGAATGTTATCTAAGACTTCAAAGCAGCAGCTGTGAAGAATCAAAACTCGGAAATGAAGATCATAGGAAACAGGACCTTATCAAGTAAAATGTGAGAGTAATAGACCAAGTAACAAACCATGAAGTGTGGGGGCATGAAATTATGATAAAATTCTTACTGAGCAGCAAAAAAATTAACTTCCAAAAAGCAGAGGAAAAACATTTTTAAGAGTATTCACTTTTTTCACATATTATAAGAAGTGTGCATGGCTCACAGAGTCAATACTTTAAAGTTATGTTTGGGGAAAATGGTGAGATTTACCAGTTTGATTTTATCTATGTACTTTTACATATACATATATACACATACATATGTATACACATACATAGGTATGCACATATATATGTATGCAAATATATATATATTTTATACATATATGTCTGTATAAAAAAATGCATTTGCTACCCCAACAATCATCTAAACTAATGACAAGATACATCTGAACATGAAAACAGGGATCTTGCTAAATGCAGCTTTCTCTGTCAGTTACCTCATTTCCAGTCAGTTGAGCACACAGCAGACAGAACAGTGGAATTAGCGCCCACCTAAAGGATGTCTGAAGCTTGTTAGAACAACTTTATGTTAAAACTACATTAGTGAATTTCATCAGATATACAGTTAGAACAAAAATCAAAGTTTTCCAAAGAATGGGCAGTCGTTTCTGGGGCTTATCATTATTGCTATTATGATGATAGCATCATGAAAATGTAACCCTGTTGGAGCTGACGAATACTCCACGTGCCTTTAAATCCTGACTTCAGCAGTGGTCAGCAGCAGGAATTTATGGCAAACAGGAAGCATGAAGGATTTCTTTGCTTTCTCAGTCACCAACAATAACTTGGCTTTCTGAGCTGGACTTCCCCTTATACTCAGTGGTTGCTCACTGCTGAGCAGAGAGATCCAGCTGCCATAAGCTTGACCTCAGTGATATCTTATGGCAGTACATTTCACATTTTAATGAGACAGTGAGTGAAAGGTGTTTTATTTTGTTTGCTTTAAATGTTCTTATGTGGTTAAGCCTGTACCTCCTTAGATAGGAAGGAACATAAACTGGTGAACCCCTATTTACATTTGTTATACCATTTATCATTACATAGACTTGACATTATCCACTCCTCCAATATTCTAAATGACAAATCCTGATCTATTTCATCTTATCATAAAACTATGCCACATCTCTGGTCATCTGTGCTTTCTTGGTCTCTTCTGGGTCTATGATTCATATTTTTTATTTGGTTAGGCTAAAGCTACACAATATTCTAGACATGACAACAACGTGACTCTTTTACAGCAGCATAGAAATTTATCTGCTTTATATTTTGTTACTGTAAGGATCAGTCCTTGAGCCCTTTCTTAAGACAGTACTACAGTTAAAACATTTCTTCTGGCATCCAGGTTGGCATAAGTGACAGGTTATATGCTACAGTAGTTAGTTCAGAAACATCATATTTGAGTTCCCTTAAAATGCTTCTTGGGTGTACATCTCCTTATGGCAATTCTTCTTGTTAGATAACCTTTACTTCAGATAATGACAGACATTAAGAAATTTCCTCAGATTGTGAGCATCTTTCTAACCTTCTCTGTTGTGAACATCAGTACAAACATTAATTTAGTATTCAATATTAACTTAATTATTAATTAACCATAATATTCATTAATAATACCTTGATTGCCTATCTTCCCAGTCACCTCCTGCTTCTAGTTATTTTAACAAAAAAAATTATTAACTTCTGTGTTTGTAGGAAGTCGATTCTCAGAATACTGTGGTTTATATTTAAATTGACAGATTTCATGCTTTTTCCCCCCTATCATTCTTCATTGAGAAGACTTACACTTTTGAAGGGTGTCTTTCCAACATTCTGCTGTTTTCAATTTGAGGTTTGGGTTTTTTAGCTTACAAGAGAGCTGATTTTTATAATTTAAGAAAAAAAAAAAAAAGAAGACATGAGTTATGTGTGATTATTCTGAGTCTCTCATGCAGTTTGTCTCCAGCCTGCCTCCATGCTGTTTGCATTATATCTTTTTAGATGTTCTTTTTATTTTTCTTTTAGCTAACTTCCTCATTTTAATCTGCTCACTCCTTGCTCTCTCAAAGTTCTATATTCCTGCAGTGGATTCTTTTTTATCCTTTTCCTTCTTAACACGGCTTTCAGTCCAGAAGTGGTTCTCCTGTAACTACTTCTTGAATCAGGTCCTATGTACCTACTTGTGAACTAAATCAGCTTCACTTCTTGTGGCTTATCTGATTACTTGCTACAAGCAACAATCATTTATGGTATGTAAAAGCTTCCTGTCTTTTGTCACTTCCTGATTTAAGGCCACACGTGTTGGAGCATATGAAATTTTCCATTATTCTGTAAAGTCTCTGCACAACTAATGGAATTTCACTTACCCTGTTGCCTTTATGTCCTCATCTCCGTCATGCGGTCAGCAATGCAGCCCTAGCATTACACCTTCCCTAGGCAGCTGTGAATTCTGTAAATAGGTGCTGGAATGTGTTGATAGAAGTAACTCATCTGGTTTGAGCCTAAACTTCCCTTCATATATCACTACAGTTTCCTGGGGACACTTTGTATAATCCAGTAATACAGTGTCCCTTTGAGATCATCCTATCTCCAATTTTCAAAGTCTATCTTTTCCATGTAAGACCACATTCTTTTAAATTTTAAATATACTTGAAGTTTATAGGAGTCTGCTCAAATAAGATACAGTTAAAAATAGTTGTATAAATGAAACAGTCAGAAATTTTTTTCTTCCTTTCACAAAATGAAAAGATACTTCTTGAAATTCTCTGAATTTGGGAAATTTTCTCAGTTTCAACAAGAAGTGTTATGTTCATTTCCAAATCTTTTCCAACTGAAACTTCTGTTATTGTCATTGTTCTGTTTCTGCCAATTTTTTGTGACCAGTAAGACTTCATCATACCTTTTCAAGGTACAGTTCATGAAATACAAGACCATTCCAGATTATTCTGCAGGCAAAGTATAACTCTTAATATAAAGCTGTTTTCTGTATCCTCCCTATTTAAAGTCATCCTGAGTTTCTCAGGATAGTGCAAAACATTTTTCCATGATTTGCCTGTGAAGGACAGTGAGTACTCTGTTGTTCACTGGCACTAACAGTATTTCTGCATTTATCTCCACATAGCATTTATTTTATATTTTCACTCTATTTCATTGACTATTTCACGATTACGTTCATTCCCTTTTGCTGCCACATTCTGTGGATAATTTTTTCTGCAATATGTTTTGACACACAAAGTGATCTTATTGAATTTCTCTATACTTGGCATTACAGGGTAGCTTTTCTCCTCAGCAGTTGAATGTGTGTGACAGCACTAGCCCTTTTCTTCCTCCTGTGGTTTAGATCATCTTTGGCACTTAGTTCTTTGCTCCATCAAACAGTGCTGTCTAAGACTGCGCTGAGTTGCCATGCATCAAAGCCTGCTCGCTTTGTGTCAGTCCCTTCACAACCAATAACCTGTACCAGAAGTGCTGGACACTCAGGCAAAACTGCCTCCCAGCTGTTACATGACTTTCCTAATTCATAGTTCAACATGAAATAAAGGATTGAGCAGGACATGGGAAACATGGGTGGTTCTTTTCAGTCAAGAATTAGGCAGAGGGTCTCAATCATCTCAATCAGTTTACTGAATTTCTCTTGCTTCTTATTGTTCCTATTTTATATTACATATTAATCTTGGCCCATGAAGTTTACAGGAGGTAGAAAACCACAGCAACGTCATGCAAAAGTTGTATCAGGCTGGGAAACCTAGTGGTGAGGGCAAAAGTGCAGTGTATCAAGAGCATTCAGGTAGACAGGAGTGTCAGGGACAATCTGCAAGTGATAAAATAACTTCCCTCTGTAGGTATCCAGTGCAATAGCCAGCAAAGCATTGCAGGTGCATACCAAAAAACAATGCACTATAAATAACGTGCTGTGTTTTTTTTGAAATAGGGCTTGAAAAATTATTCTTCAGCATTCTACCCTCCTGCATGACCCTGCTGAGTTGGTTGTTTGTGCTGGTTATGGTGGCATCTGTTGCTGGGAAATGAATTGCTTCATACGTCACTGGTTTCAAACAACTCTATTTTTGCCATATTACAGTGAAGAGGTGAAATGAAAGAGAGTTCTAGTCCTTAAGCAGCAGCATGTGAAGCCAAAGTGTCTGTTTTAAGATACTCAAAGTGCTATAAGTGGTCTGAGTTTCAGGCTTTTCAAATTTTCTAATAGTCTATTAATAAAATATGATTACTTGAAAAAAAATCCTTCGATCTCACTAGGAGTTTCCTTAGACAGAGTTTCCAGTACTGTTTTGGACTTAGTAAAATGTAGCAAGAAAAAGTCCAAATTTCAAAAGGTGTTACCCAATAAAGCAGTAACCAAGTATTTCCTCTGTCCCATCTATTTCTGGTGTTACTGCTTGAGAAAACAGAGGTGAGGGATAACAAACGTCATCTAAGCAATTCTTTTTTCAGGAATTGAAACGTTTTCAATCTTTACAAAGAAAACAACTGCAAAATTAATAGTAGCAGGAGTTCCAGGGCTCTTGCCATGAAACACAAGAAATTTCCTAAGAATTTTCTTTCATTGGGTGTGGTTCTTTAGCAATATATGAAAAGTTTACTTCTGTGATCATGATGATCACTCTGATTACAAGATACCATGATCCTCTAGCTTCTCAGAATTTTAAATTACTAGATAATTCAGAACATCTGATATTGATGCTGAGGATCTGATACTGAAATCATGCCTCAGTGGAGGAGTTGCAGAGGGAAGAAAGACTTGCTGCAGTGAGTACTGTCATGCTGCAGCACAGATACTCTAACAAGAGATCAGATGTGGCATTAACATCCCTGCTATGACTCTTTGCTGTGAAAGGCTCTCTATTTTATTCCTGTTTAAGAGTTAAAATATGTGATACGGAGTGAAATTAAAAGATGTGTCTTTTGTCAGAAAAGCTCTCACACAGCTTTGATCAGCAATTAACATGGATCCATACTCAGATGGCATTATTTACTATGACATGCAGCCATGCTTTCATAGGAGACAGTCCTAATTCTGAATCTCTGGTGTGTATTGACCTCACCCGGATAATTCACTGAGCTCTTGGGGACACCCTTTCCCTGAACATGAGTGAGGTGTGGGCTGGGTGTAGTGTTTTGAGAGCAGCAGGACCCTCTCCCTGGCTCCCTGTCATATGGCAGGTGCACCTTTAACTTCTGATGGAGAAGAGGCAGACAAGTCCATGGGGAAAGATGGTAGCCAAGACTGACTTAACAGAATAATTCCTTCATTCCACATGCACTCCCTGCCCAGGAAGAGGTGCAGCCTGGCTACATTAATTGTGCTGCTGGCAAACGCTCACATGGGCATTGACAATGGAGGTGCTAAGAGGGTCCGCAGGGTATGAGATGGGAAGCAGCAGTGTGACCCTTCTCACTGAAAGTCTGATCCTCTTCCTTTATGTTATGGATTTCACACTGGCACAAACTATAGAAGAAATCGAAAACTTGCTTTCTTTGCTAGCATCTGATTTGCTTTTTTCTTCATTCTCAATCACCAGCTTCATGGTAGCTCAGAGCTAAAACAACCGATTTCTGGAAGCAGAGGAAACAGGAAAATTACAGGGCAGATGCAGAAGATTGTATGAAAGGAAAACACCAGATTTTTTTCCTCTCAAGTAACGCATGTATATTTAGATGCACTTACAGAGAACATGTAATATATCAAACCACCACCCTCAAGTCAAGTCAAAAATAATGAATAGTATTATTGACTTTTTACTGCAGTGTTTGCCATTTGGGGGCCCCTGAAGTTTTTTTGCATGCTTCACTCACTGTCTCCTCACTATAAAACTATTACCATTAATAGCCACCCCAGTGAATTCAACTGGAAGATAATTTATATTGAACATTGCTTTGGTTTAACAACTGAATATATGTCAATTCAATCACCTGGTTTTATTTACTCGTTATGCCTGGCTGAATAGATCTGTGCAACAAGGGAAGTAATGGGCCTGATCCTTCATCTCTGTAACCTGTTCACATCACTTCACTGCTGCAAAGCCCTCACAGATTTCAGTACAAGGCTGACAGGAAACAATCCGTGTCACCTAATGTACCAGGTCCATCCAAAGGGCTGGCAGTGTGGGATGGCTCCGCAGTCTGTTGGTGTCTCCAGCGGCCGTGGCACGGGAGGAGCCGTGCACTGAGGCACTCGCCTGCCTCCACACTGACAGAGAGGGAGAAAGAGAGAATCACACCTCCTGTGCCTTGTTACCTAAGGACCTGCACCAAATACAGCTCAGCTGAATTCAAGAGCTAGTCTCAATATGTAACTCCAGATCTCACAAAAACACTCGTTCTAAGAATAATTTTCCCATCATATGTGCGGTTTTCACAGAGTGTTAATAGATCCTGCTTCATGGCCCTACATAACCAGCTCTTTTCCAGACAAACTCAGAAGTGTCATTCTCACTCTCTTTAGTAAGAAGGGCATAAAGTAGTGCGCTGTCAAGGCCAGTCATCACACACAGGGATACCTGGTATTACAAAAATTCTGGTTACAGAAGATCACACCAACTCAGAAACTCTGTACAGAAACAGCAAAAGAGTTTTTGAAACAGAACCTGAAGACCTTTGCAAGGTTAATACAGAGCCCCTCAGACTAACAAGCATCTTGAATTCATTATTCTCTGCCCAGAAAGCATTTATCACTGTGAATTCATTGAAAAATTTAAAATACAGTAAAATGAGGATAGCCGACTTGAAGGAAAACCTCTCCCTTTGCTGCAGTCTGTTCAGGAGAGAAAGGAAAGGATATTTGTATGTGTGTGTAGGAGACAGAGAGATTTAAGGCGGGGGAGTATACCCAGAGGAAATACAAATACCATTTCACAGTGGAAGTGTGAGTGCGAGAACACAGTTTTTGTATTTTATCTAATATTTGTGTAGGTTCCATGAGTGTATAAAGGAAAACAGATCCTGCTGCTGATTTAAACCGGCTACAATGACTTGCAAAAATTTAAACAAGCTGCTATTGAAACTTCAGAGAAAATTATTTGAAAATTGATTATCTTTTTGACATTTAAGACAAAGGGATAGAAGTACTCTCGTGTTATCCTAACTGAACAGAGCACTTTTTGTTGCTTTTAAAACTGTGACTGCATTGTTCTGTCATGATGACATTTTCATTTAGCTTTCAACAGTGAGCAGCAGGTGCTGCCTACAGTGTGGTGCCCAGTGCTCTGCCAGGCCACAGGTGCTACAGGATATGAAACCACAGAGCTGAAATTCTGACATGTGCCTCAGGACTGGTGTGGTGAAATATAACAGATCTGTTTATGGTCCTCATTCTACAAATTCTGTTACCTCAGCGTTCTTAGCCATGCCATGAGCGAGAAGTGTTCTGAACTTGACTCTACGACCTTGCTTACACTGAATATCATTAATCCTCAAGACATTCCTTCATTCCAGTGTGCTTAATTGCAGAATAAGGTCCATGCCATCTCTGAGTAAGAGAGAACTTCAAGATAAATGTTGAAAGAAGTATAGCAGATTTTTAATAGAGAAACGGGCAGATTTCTGCAGCAAAATGCATGCCATCAAGTCAATAAAACTTTAAAAAGGCAAACTGCACTTAACCAAGAGGACACAAATATCCAGGATTTAAATACTGATCTTCTGTTTCTGACTAACCCAAGCAACTAGTTAACAATCGCATTTAATCTTTAAAAAATAGCATTTCAGGAAAGATTTCATGTCCATATTTTTGTGCTACGCACATTTCAAGGCACACCTGACAAGAAGTTAAATTTTAGAATTGCATCATACAACATGAGCCCACATTACTTACCCAGTAAAGGAGTTTTACTCCTCAGCAGCCCCATCTCTTATGGTAAATCTCACCTGCCTCTGGAATAGTTTTCTTGCATTAATTCAGTTTAGAAATAAAATTAACTCGGGGGAAAAAAAAACCAATGAGAGGCTTCGTCAATAAGGCCAACCTACTCATCAGATTGTTTCACTCAATTACATTTCTCCTACATAGCTTAATTTAGATAACCATCAGGTAAAAGAAGAAAAAATAGCAATATACAATTAAGGCAACAGAAGGTATCAACTGACTTAAGCAGCTGGCCAAAGCAGTTAGCAATGCCTCTGTCCCTTGGTTAAATTACTCTCCTTGATCTGCATAATACATGCATGACTGATATTTTTATCTAGAGCATAAAACCTAATGGCTGGTTGGTCGAAATACAAAACTGTTTTGAACAAATTCATGAAGTACAGAGAGCTGGTGTAAGTCCCATCTGTCAATGCATTTTAGTGGTCCCTGCAGCCCCGTACTGAAGAATCTAAAGACTCTGCATTTATGAAGGGCTGGGTACATACTGGCAGTTGCTTGGGTTTAATTACATTTTCTAAAATTGTTTTCAGAATCTGAGATGTAGTAGTTCAACCAACTACAGTAAACAGCTAACTGTATTTTTGTGTTTTCTTTCTCTACAGGTATACCCAGTATTTCCAGTATTGGTAGTAAGTAATAAAACCAGTATTGTTTTGCATTGTCATTCAGTTTCATAGATCTAATTTCCCAACATCCCTTTCTGTTGTAGACAATGTTTCTCTGACAACGTGCCCTGTAGCACAGGGGCCATGTACTGGCCTTCCTCTATTGCATTAACATAGAACTGTTATGTGGTCAGACAGCGTCACTCCTGACAACGCATCTGCACTGAACCACAGATTTTCTGATATTCTTATCCCCAGGTGAAAACTGAGTCTTACGAAAATGAGCATTACACAAAGAATTAAGACACTGTTGCAAAGAAAGTACTTGCTGAGCATCTTGGAAAAAAAAAAGTGTTTGCTAATAACAGAAGTATAGGACCATTAATTTTCGTGTATGTATATGTGTGTGCAAATTCAAAGAGCAAATGGAAGAGTTTATAAGTGGAATAGCTTTCATTTTTATGAAGGAGATTAGCAAATGCAGCGTATCTGCTGGTATCTGCATTAACTCTAGTGGTCTTTGAACTCGGCTTTATTCCACAAAATAA
Organism: Sclerurus mexicanus; assembly: GCA_013396755.1. NCBI lineage: Eukaryota > Metazoa > Chordata > Aves > Passeriformes > Furnariidae > Sclerurus > Sclerurus mexicanus. The sequence continues at coordinate 258,409 of VWZF01000573.1, read as the reverse complement.
ACAGAATTGTATTTCTTCACAGAAAAAATGCTTTCCTGTGTGCAGTTAAAGGACCAAAATATTACACTTAAACTATAACAAAACTGTAACACTGCTATGTAAAGAACCACTCTATCTATGAAATAAGTGGTTACCTAAATAAAACACTTGAAGGGACTAAGTGCACAGTAGCTCAACTGTGAGTTCCATAGCTGAGCAGGGCACACAGTCATGGCATGTTAGCTAATTACAAATAAAGCAGGGAGGCAGAAATGGGATCTTGTCACTGACTGAAAGAATATTGGCCACAGCCTCAGCTTTGCAGATACAACTTGTATTATGCAGAACTATCACAATTATAAAATATCACAGTTGTAAAATGCAATTTGCCATGCCCAGTATCCAACTGAAAAGTTTTTAATAATTTGGGTAAAACGGTCTCGCTTCTTATGATGCAGGGTCAGGTCTATCAATTTATAAATCAACTCAGTTTATTTAAGCTCATGAATGGCACTGATTTGTTAAACTCTAGACAGCAAGTTAAATGCCATCAAAACTATCTCCCTTGCAAGTGAGAGCAGTGTTAAAGCTGGAACATCATGGCATCTGTTTTGCAGCTTTAAATAGCGAAACAACACCAATGACAATAACACGCAAATGAAAGCCTTCAATGTTAATATTGTTATTTTCCTGCTCTAGTGTCTTCTTTGGTATTTGCATAACTTCAGATATGCTGTTTTCAAAACTTTTATGTTCCTATATATGTTTTCTAACAAAACAAAAAAAAAAAGTGAGTGAAAGAAATTTATGTCACCATTCTCAGAAATATTCCTGCCATTAATAATAGAAATGGGATGAATGGGAAATTAGCTCTTTGGAGTTTGGTTGTGCTATAGTTTCTTAGTACTGTATTGCATGGTCTATATGGTTGTGTTTCCACTTCACACTCCATACAGCCTTTGTCACCACATCTACCATTTCTGAGCATCAGCAGATGTTGGCCTTTGAAAACTTAATAGGGAAACTCAAATACTTTTTGAACAATGGTGAGCTGAAAGGATGCATTGTTGACCTCTTTGTATTTTACACTGGAGTAATTAGTACAGTTCATTTGTTACAAATGTTTAACATTCTATAGGAAATACAAGAGTTTCTGCAAGCCTATGCTTTATCTTTAGTTTGCTGTAAATGTCTTGGAATAATATGTGGTACAATTCAATAAATTTCTTGGCCTTCCTGGAAAGGGTAAAGCATGAGCATCTCTTGAAGTAAATACTGATACTCTGCTTGTTTTTTCCATGTTTTGGGTTTTTTTCTTAAATAGCTCAGGCGAGAAATAACTCTACTTGCACAGTGTTCTGAACACCTTTCCTATAATACAGAAATAGCAGAACTTTTGTTAAACAAGGATAGAATCCATAAATTTATCCTGGTCTCAGAGAGAAGTTAACAGAAGTACAATTAACACACAAATCCAACCAAGATTGATTAGTTGTGGCTGCTTTAATGGATTCTGCATGATTTTTTCTTTTGTCTTTGCTAATACAGTATTTATGTTCATATCAGCAGAGTTTTTCCCCATCTGGGGCCAGGAAGTTACTCTCAGGAGATACAGTCTGGGTTTCATTTTGCCTGGCAGCAAACACCTATGGGAGGGGTATTGGCTTTTGTGTGCTTCCAGCTTTTTCTGTTATACAAGGACAGTGGGGTTAGGGCAGGGGGCTTAGAAAGACTAAACTGCCAGCATACAAAGAAAATGCCAACTCAAGTAATGTTCATTTAACACTTTTAAGACTGCAGTGAAGACAAAGAAAACTAAATATATTCCTGTGTGCACATATATGTATTATTCTCTATTCCTTTTTTACCTCAAAGGGTCTTGTATTAAAGCAGCTTATTATTGAAAATTGAACACAAAGAAAGAGTGGTCACTAGTAAACATCCTTTCTGATCATCTAGAAGGAAACAAAACAAACAAAACAATCAGAGCTTTCCCATTAAGGTCATTTGTACCTGCTGTTGTCTATCAGTTGAATAACAGATTCTCTGATCATTTCCAGTATTCTTGATTACGATGCTGGCTCTTTCAGCATTTTTCAGCCATGTCTGGAAAAATACTGGTGAAAGTGTTAGCAATTAATGAGTCCCAAAACCATTTCATAACTTTAAGCAATGGTTACATACAGTATGTAAATATTCTGAAAACTACATTATTTTACTTGCTAAAATAATGATTGTACAATTTTACATAGACCAGCGCATCAAAATGTTCATTATTGTGACCAAATACCAAAGCTACTAAACTGTACGTGTGCTTTCAAAAAGTTGAATCTTCTAAACTATGGTTTCTATCTTTTTTTCTGTAAAGCATAACTCCACTAATTATGCTAAACAGTTTGTTATAAAGGATATAATTAGATACAGGATCGGATAGACATGATGTGCAAATAGCTCTGTGTGGGTGATTATCACCTTAATGCCTGCTGCTGGCAGATGAGTCAGAGTTTAGAGACAGACCGTGCACCCAAGTGCAAGATGCAATCACAATAATCAAATGGTATTTTCTGCTTTGTTCTCTATGTTTCTGTTCTTCTTTATAGCCAATTTCAAATGAAGAGAGCCTTTTTTTTAATTATAATGAACGCAAAACACAGAAGTAAAAAAAAATGGGCACTGTTATTTTATTGTTTTCTTAACCTTGAAAAATCTAGTAGGTATTTTTATGGAACTATAATAGTGTCTGGATGAGCGTAGCTTTGTTTGTTTTACATGTTTGTTATGAAATTTTAATGTGGTAAATACATATCTTAAAAGGTGAGAGCAAATACTAGCAGATTTCCTTTTTTAATAGCAACACAAACTATTTTGGACCTGATTTTGCCCCCTCACAGTAACTGAGAAGTTCTCTCATTAAATCTGCAGTCATGCAATCAAAGCTATTACAATGCCAAGCTCTGGACTAGAGTATATACACAACACCCACGTGTCTGTGGGATATAAACATGCATAACTAGGCTGGACATTACTTTTCTGTTATTATTAGAGGTCAAGTTTTACAGAAAGCTGTATTGTTGAGAGACCATTAAGATGTTTATCTCCTTAGAACATTTGTCTACAGCCTATATCTATTATTTTGGACATACAATCAAAATGTTTTAATTTCAATTCAATTTTATCCAAATCTGACCTTTTAATAAATAATAGTAATCAGGCTCCTAGTCTAAGGCAATCACTTATCTAAATAACTGATCATAATATCAAGCCAGTAAGAGTATCTCTTTTCCTTTCTTTAATGCTTGGAAGCACTCAGAATCTTTTGCTTTAACAGTTAGATTTTCCATTATATTAAAACGTTACTGAGCTGAAAGAAAATGCAGATAGCCTTTGTGCTCATTTGAACACTGGATATGAAAGCAATTTAACATTCCAAATAAAAGACATTATGGGTGGTTTGACCTGGTAAGATTCACAACAAAGCCAGCTTTCTTATGTGTAACTAGGATGCCACCCTTGAAGTTCAGGAAGCAAAACTGGCCCCAGCACTGGTCAGAAACCACGTCAGCAGAGTGATTCGAGTGCAGGGTCAGAAACCACCAATGCTGCTCCAGGGGGCACTGCCAGGTTGTTGGGATTGGATTTGGGAGAGCCTTGGTTTCACTTTTTGTTTTGCCAGATCCACCAATTTTAACAGATAAGAAGAGCTGTTCTCACCAATCTCCTAGGCACGGCCACTGACAGTTTAGAATTGTTTCTCATTCTTCATTCCAGTTTACCATCATCATTGTGGGCTAGTTAAAAACAGTCTGTCAGTCAAACAGCATTTTCAATGCTTTTTGATTTGCTGTAATATATGGAAAATTACTCAGTTGACAGTTACCTTAGTTTTAACCATTAATAAACAATGGAATGATAGGACACCATAGAAGACAAGATATCAACGTTTCAGTCTGTGCCATGGCGTGCAAAACATGTAGCACTTACAATTTGCAAGTTTAGCTCAGTTACTCAAGGAAGTTTATAGAGAGCAGACATGATCCACAAAGATATTTTAAAATCTAATTACTTATAAAGTTTAGGGAGAAATTGCCAGGAAAAAAAGTGCATTTCTATATATTACACTCTCATCTTTTTCTTTCTCTCCGCTAGACGTGTAATCAGTTCATTTCACAGAGTATAAGGAATGAATGAGGTTTCCAAATCAGCATAGCGCTTTAAAAATAAAAGATCTTGATTTACTGTTCATCAGTTGTGAATTACTTTAGAATAATCCCAAGTGACCAGCCAGATTGAGCATTTCTGTAGGAGAAAACACAACCAATCCAAATGAAAAGGAATGGCCCCTGCAAACTATCAACAAAATTATTTACCTCTTGTTTCATAAGATTTTGCCTAAATATTTCATTCCAAAAATCATTTAATTCATTGTGCACTTCTGCAAACATTTTAGTGGAAATACTTAAAATTGAAGAATTCCCTCAGCCATCATTAGTTTGAGAATTAGCCAACCATTTGTTCGACAGCGGATTTTTTTTCTGATATCTGAAAGTTTCCAGAACTGGATTTATCTTTTTGATTTAAGCCTCTAAAAAGATCACTTTCTTTTAGTCTACAACAAAAAGTGGACACATAAAGGACTAATTGCATTTAAATTCTTCCAACAGTTATAAAAGCTGTTATGGCTGAGGAGCTTCCATAAAACAACCACATCTTCACATTTATGCAGAATTCTCCTTTCTTCAAAGGAACAGGTATGAAACTTCCTACATTGCTCCAAGAAAGATTGCCTAGTATTGGCAAGTATTTTTTTTAAAATCTAATAAAATTAAGGGGTGATGTAAAGAAAAAAAAAAAACAAAAACACAGCATTTCTTCTCTTTCAATGATTTTGATATGATGAAAAGTTTAATGAAAGTGCTGAAAGGCAAATTTTACATGAGGTAGGTTATCATGACTTCAGAAAGCCCAGAGGAGATAGAAATGCTGTGATAAGGGTAGTGTAGTGCTTGCAAGAAGTGCTGGAACAGGATCTGATATAAACACACCCAATTATTCTAGCAGTTACTAAATAAACCACTGATTTCAGTGAGCGTTATTTTTTTTCTTTATTTTTTTGTTCAATATTAACACCTAAAACCATTGTCATAACTCCACTGTGCTCAGCAGACATCTGTATTTTAGAATAGCTATTTACTCTTGCCTACTCGTGGTTTAAAACAGGCTGTGGCAAGGCCAGCTTTCTATGGCTGTAGACATGAACTTCTACTGAATCATTAAGTTTACGGTGACAATTTTTTTTAAATACTTTTTTCCATTTTAAATAGAATGAAAGTTAGAAAACATCTGAATCAGAGTGTCTCACTGGGCTTCCTTATTGTTATTAAAAAATAAATTAATAATTAGTGAGCATTATTTAAGACTTACTGATTTATGAGTAGTAGTTTTCAGCAGCAGAATATTCATATGCTCCATCACCTGTGTCCTCCATCCCTGAGGAAGGATAGTCCCTCTCAGTGGGAATATGTTTTCATTTTACTGCCAGTTCAGTACTTGGTTGGAGTGAGAAACCAAGTGCTGATTAATTTCTGCCAAGATCATGACAGGCTTTTTTCACATGCAGCTCTGGTTGGAATTGGGCTGAAACTATCCGTTCATTTCCTTTATTTCCCCTGGTCTGAAACCATGGTGTGGCCCACGGTGCAGACTGCACTTCCAGTGAATATTTGAGACACATTTTCATCGTTTAATATCAGAAGTAATTCTGATAATGTATATACAAAAAAAAAGAATAGATTGAAAGAAGGAAATTATCATTTATCTAATAAATAGAATGCAGCAGTTTTTCCTTACTTCATGAAAGTAGGATTTTTCCCCAGTAGTTATTTTCTACATATAATTGGCTTTGGAACAATAGTAACTAAAAATGCAAAAATTTCCAATGCAAATTTAAAATGTCATATCTGATTTTCTGCTCAGTCGCCCAGCTCGCATACCTCCACACTTAAAGGTGCCTACAGTAGCTTCACTTTTAAATAATAACACTAAAACATACATTTAGAAACTCTCTTTCACATTTGTGTAGTCTTGTTTGCCCAGAATAACTGTCATGGAATATATTACAGTAGATATACATAGCATCTCTTACAGAATACCTACACCAAAATTCTTTAGTTATTCTGACAAATAATAACTCTAATTACAAAATAGAGTGTCCAGACATGTGTTCTGGAAAAGATTGGTTTATCTAGTCAATTTATCTATAAATAAAACCTTAATGATAATCTTCAAGGACTAGAAGTATTTTCACAGGTTGCTGTGAAGGAATAACTAGCTCCTAAATGAATCTTCCCAGTGCTGCCTGTTCAAAGGATGACTCATCTGCTCCAATATACATGTGGGAATGACAGTCAACATTCTTTCACTTGGACATCTCACATACACATACCTTTTTAGATAGAGCATTTAAAGTCATCTCCATTAAAAAAACCCCAATAAATTCAAAGATATGAAGAAAGACCTTTATCAAGAGACCTGTAATCGTTATGAGAATACAGTCCATGAATAAGGATATGAGAAAAAGCTATCCTCTTTACTGAAGATTGAGAAAAGCACATAATAGAAGCATTGTCTCATTAATCTCTCACATTACCAAGCAGCAGCTGGCCTCAGCTGGATATGACCCTCAATAACCTCATCTGACTTTAGAGTTGACCCTGCCATGAGCAAACAGAAGTAAAAAATGACCTCCAGAAGTCCCATCTAAGATGGTTATAATTATTACTAATAACTAGGAATAATCACTAGTAATAATACTTAATTGGTAATCTCCAGGCACTGTAAATACAGTCTTTATAGTTTTGGGTGTCCATTAAGAAACCCAGTTCAGTGTTATCTAATTTAAAGGGTCAGGGATTTTTTAAATTATTTTTTGCTAAGTCACAACCTCCATTTGAAGTAAGTTTGCTAAAACAAGCACAGATCTATAGCACTTACAGGATCACTAAGAAATATGTAGCACTGATTTTTTTCTACCTTACAAGGAGCGATTATATTTGGACATGAAATTACTCGGAAAAATCATAATGAGAATAGATTATATATGAAATATTACTGATTATATGAGTCCAATTATGTCAAGTGTCTGATTTCCTATGTAGGACCTAAAGTTTATTAAATGACATATTCCAGAGGGTTAGTCCTAAGGCATTACAAAGCTTTGACACTATTACTTTTACCTCTGATAATACTTAGGTCTTTTCAGTTGAAGACCACTGTGCATGTGAACTTTTGTAGTATGTGTGCCACACAGTACTTAACACAGAGAGGATATTGGAAGCTCCAGTCTGAAACATCAACAGCTTTCTGCAACAACTCTGATGCTGCACAGTGGCTAAAAGAGAGAAAGGCTCAGTGGACACCAGGACAGCACAGTCCATAAAGATTGTGCTTCCTTTTTTACATATTGATTTTTATATGTATTCTCTTAATTTCCAGTCAGTCCCTTTAAAATGTTTAGGTCAAGCCTAAGTGTTCCTAAAGCTACCAGAATTTTAACAGTGAATTAACTGTGCAAGTAATTTGCCTGTGCATGTTTGAAACTTATTTACCATAACCAGTCAGTGAGTGTTTCAGGAGGAGGAAGGTGGTCTCTCAGGTGCATGGTAATAGAGTCTTCCAGTGGAGTGGGCTGGGTTATCATGCCACCTCAGTAAGTACAGCTTGTCATACACTCTGACTGCTGTGTTTGCACTTCCTATGTGTGTGAATTGGTGGATCTGATCTGTAGAGGCAGGTTATTTTTAATCGATACATGGACTGAGATGCTACCAAACTGACTCAGTTCTTCTTTCTTCTGTTTTCTTGAGTGATAAGTAAAAAGGACAAAAATGCAAGAATCTGATTTAATTATGCAATTATATTATACCTTGACTCTCTCAACTGCAGAATACTACCAAACAGTAAGTGGCCACAGTGCAGGTCACCAGCCTTTCCTTGAATTGTTCTCTATGTGGGAGGACTTTTGAGACAGCCTCACCCACCCAATTTCTCTTCACCCTTGACAAATGGGTCAGAAGATACTTTGGAATGTCCTCCTTCCATATGAGATGCTTGAAGCCTGAGTCTTTTTGTCACAGCTTCACTGCAGGTCTTCCACTAAGATGGACAAAACAGTGAAACACATCTTCTTCATAAAGACACATAAGCCTAAACTCTTGGTGCCAAGTTGTGACAACTGCAATCTACTCACTACCCAACTGAACTCCTCCTCGACAGAAGTGAAGGAATAGCTCTCTCCCTGCTAATATCACCACTATGTAGGTTGATGTGACCATTAAGAAAATTTCTGTTTGGCTCAGAGAAAACACAACCATTGCAGTCCTCAGAGAAGATGTTAAAAACATGGTCCAAATCTTATGTTCAAAGCTAGGAGATGGAAACGGAAAAGAAAAAAGTTTTCTTTTCTTCCCCCACAACCCCCCCCCATCCCCTTCACTTATTCTCAGCTACAACACCCAGCACTGTTCCGCTAAGGATCGTCACTCCCCACTACCCCAGCCTTGTAACACATTAACCAAAGGAGATAAAGCTCTGAAGAGACACAGCTAATTCTTTTGCTAAGACACAAAATGTTTCATGCAAGTAACACGTTATGTAGGACTTCTAAGGAACGTAGACATTTAATGTTTTGACAAAAAAAAAAAAATCAAGCTGTAAAATATATCACCAGAGGTGATAGGAAATAGATGAAACACACAAAAGTGTGAGAGCCAAAGAAAAGGCCCACTCTACTGGTAAATATATTTCTTCCGATAACAGATATGTAATTCACTCAAAAGGCCCAAAAACAGGATGTTACGGTAAGATATGTGTCTTTGGTAAGAAATCCATATTTGTCTGATACTGTCATTTTATCTCTGCAGAGCACATTTAACAGAATATGTTCCTGTTTTGTTCCTGGTGTTAGAGCCATATATATTGCCCTGGAATATCTTCTCATCATGAAAAATTATATTTTAAATCACAGAAGATAAATTTCTATGCACAGTATTTTATGTCCATTTTGTGTTTTGGGAATCATCAATTGCTTGTTTTCTTGTTCACTGTGGAGTCATGTACTGTTCAAGTGCAACTTAGACTAGTCCAGTAGTAGATGTTTGTAATCTATGTCTTTGTCCTTATGCTTGCCTATTTAGAACAATATCACAGATGTAAATAACAAAACCTGATTTTTCCTGATGCATGCAGATCCTCCAAAGTTTGATAGGATATGGCCGAATATTTCTTCCCTTGAGGTTTCTAAACCAAGCCAAGGTAGGATGCTGTAAAATTCCTAGTGGTCTAAAGTTACTGAAATTGCTTTCAATGATTCCCACGTGGTGGCAAAAGTAGTAATGATAATAATCCAACTCATTTTTCTCTGGTGCTAAGTAATGCTATTCTGTGAGAAAATAACTAAACAAACCTTACCTGAGAGAGGAGTCTTACAACACTCAGATTGTACACATTAGTGCAAAAAGTCTGGAAAAGTAGGCACAGATCATAAGTACTGATATACAGAAAGCCCTAGATAATGCTGGACTTGTTTAGATAGCACAATCTATATTTTGAGTAAGCTTTAAGCTTTTTGAGTGAAAGAGATTGTCATTGTCTACATCAAACCCATTTTTAATGTCTTGTTTCCACTTTGTTTTCCCAAGTGAGCTGAGAAGCATTCTCAGCTTTCATGCCATCCACCATACAAGCAAGTTCTCTGCAGGACAGACTCATGGTTTTCTACAATTTGAGCACCACAATTACTCACAGACTATGGCATGATGATTAGCATTGAAAGAAATAAAATTACTTTTTATGACTAATACAAGTAAGATTCTTTGTTGTTTGAAGAAGTATTCAGCTATACTTCATCTTTCAGAATGATTGTTCATTATAGAAATAATTTCCTTTTGTTCTTCTTACTTACTGCCTTTTTCTCTCCAAAAATTTCCTGCAGAAATCTGGCCTGTGGCTTGCTTTCACTGCTCAAAGGGCGTCCTTTCTGGGCTATAACATAGAAGTGCAGAATAAAATTAATGAAAAGGCAATCTAGAAAAGAGCCACTAAACCAAAAGAGATGTGTTGGGAATTACATTGGAAGGACTGTAGGTAAATCTCTGGATCACAATGACCAAATCAAAACATATGCATATAAAATCTACCATGTTATCTGTGCAAGTTTCTACGTGCCACAAAAAAAGAAAAATGCTAATTGAACTGTGCTCTGTATAAGGATTAACAATGTACTATAGTTTGGATTATTCACATATATTTTAAACTAAATATCCCTGATAAAGTGATACATAGCATTCCAGTAACTTCATTTAGCTTGTGTTATATTTTCCAAGCTTTTGCATGTGTTTCTTAAACAAACAAACAAACAAAAAATCCCAGATTGATCTCTGTTCCTCTGCTCTCTGTAAGGATTAGCCTACATTATTCATGGGAATTTTAAATCAAAACATTCCAAATTAAATTATACTTTGCATTTCTAATGGATTTCATAGCTTAATTACACTGTGTGTGATCTAAGACTTAACTTTGTTGCAAAATACATCTTGAACAGCACAGAATTATACAGTATTTCTTCCCCAAAAATAAAGAGTTTAAATAAATTTAGTTTTGATGTTTTGTTAGGAAACGTAAAACACAAAAACTTACTATTCCCTTTTTGTGTGTTCACAGCATATTGTTGCAGTGTTTAACATTTATTGTAGATTAAATACTTCAGTTAAGGATAGTGTATGAGAAGAATAATTACTGAAATCTGCTATATCTAACTAATTTATCATGGGGTTTATGTTTATACTATTTGGCCAAAATAATAGGCATACAAATTCAATAAAACTCTTTCCAGACCACTCAGGTTCCCATATTCACCATAGATTGGGAGAAACCACCAAATAACCTCTGACACAAAACTGCCCAAGTGTGTAGACGTGAATCACGTTCCCTGTCTTGATCTTGGATATTACAGCTCACATGATTCAATAGTTGATAGTATATGACTCATTTTGTCTATCTGTCACTCCTTCCTTACAAAACAATAACCATTGCTAAATTTAATTTAAAAGTTAGAAAATAAAGATGTTTATTTTAATCTTTTGATTTGTTCCTGTATGATACCTTTTCTAATTTACTGTTCATTTTATTACCTGTCCAGTTGCTCCCAAATTAGCTATGTCAACTGTTTCTTCTGTTCAAGTTGCAAACCACAAGAGAGGTAGGAATTCTAGGATTCATACAGTGTTTCCATAGTGCTCTGTGTTGTGAAAACATTGCACTGTATGAATCTGGAATATCTGTGAAGTGTACCCATTAGTTTACTAGTGAGGCATCTTCATTGAATACAACAGAAGCATTAAGTTGCATAAACGTAAGCCATTAAAAAAAAAATATGCTTCTTAGACAGTTTTTGCTGGCAAATAAAGTGACATGGCATTTATTTTTAAAGCAGTAAAATGTGTGAATATGACCATTCAGATCCTTGCCTAGAAAGCAAATGTTTACTGGAGTCTTGTGTTCCTCACTGATATGCATAAATTACAAAAGAGGAAATACAAGCAGATTAGTTGAGGGCAAACAATACAGAAAACATCGACTGTCCATGTCCTCGAAAAGTATCTGTAAATGCCATGGAGTGTAATGCATTGTTATGTCTTTTAATGCATTTTAAGTGTGCCTTACATCTTCATTTTATTGTAAGTGTGCAAACTCAGAGCGTAGGCAATACGTTTTAGACTGTTGTTTCAGTGTTTTGTCAAAACAATGGTATTACATGGGCATAATATGCCAATATTCTCTCTGACTTACAGGCAGCCCGTTTCATTTGCATATCTGTCATTCACAGTCTGAACCCTGAGATCTTTTCATTGTCTTTCCTCATCAATTTATCTGTAAAGAGTATGTATGAAGATGTTTTGTCTTTCTGTAGCTGTTGTGAATATCTCATTATTCATGAAATACAGATTAACAAGGAATAGGGTTATTAACAAACGTTTGAACTTTATTTGACCCATTTGATGAGATCATGGTAATGAGCCATACTGTTTATTATGAAGAAGGTAATTTTTAAGGTTACAATGAAATCTCCTTTGTTTGCCTTACTGTATGGAGCAGGAACACGGAGTTACTGGAAAATGAAAAAGAAAAAATAATGTAATGATTTCTGAATGCACTTTTCTTGAAATACACTTTGTGCTTTTAATTAGAAAGTCACGCTGATAGCTGTCTCATGCATTACCTGTCTTAGTTTAAAAATTATGAGATCCTTCCATGTGTGTTTACCATTGTTTCATGTGATGACATTTCATGTTTTAATGGTAGCAGCGGAAGCTTCAGCTGAACCTTGTCCCCACAGCAATAGTATGTCATCTCAAAGATGTAAATGCATAGCATTATAATGGGAGGGAAAGTGTTCAGTTTATAGAAACAAAACAATTAGATTAGCAACCTCTTCATGAGCCTCCTTCAATGGATAATTTTATCATGCTTTCTGCAACAGGATCAGGATTGTTGCCATAGAATCATTGCATTGGAAAATAGTCTTTAAGGCTGATAGAGTCAATGCTTCTGTGAGTTTGCAAGGAGTTTGACCATTCCTGACTCATCCAAAGACAATGATCACATCTAACATGGTGATCTCTTCTCCCTTCTTCCTTCACATTAAACCTATCTAGTTATCATTACCTCTCCTCTGAGATTTTAGTTTCTGAACCATTCACTGCTTACTGTTATTCAACTTACCCGTGTCTTTCCTGACATGTAGTACTCAGAACTGAAAGCAGCGTTTTCTAGCGCTGTAAGACACTCATGTCATTTCACTGTTGGTAAACCACGTGCAGCCTGATTTGCGTCCTTCTGCCCGTCTCTTCCAGTGATTGTATGACTATTCCAGTGCATGGAAGTGATTAGGCTGCTAAACCAGAGATCTCTGCCTAAACACCTAAGCTGTGCTTCTGACAATTCTAACAAGCAGGCTGCTTTCTGGTTAAGGTCAACCACATAATAAGCTAGCCAGGCCATACAGTATTAGCTTCCCAGCTGGTATGATGCTAAGTGCAGTTCTGTGTGTTACATTTGAGTGGTTTAGCACCTCATTTTTCCAGGAGAGAAAATAATTCCATTTCAGTCATATGAGGACTCTTTACATAGCTTATTGTTGTAAACACAGAAGGATGTAAAAATGATTCACTGATCAGGCCAACAGCAACAAATTATTGCATTAGCAACATGGTGGGGAGGCAGAGGAGAAGCAAACATTACCACAGAATTGATTTAATCATTACTTGCCATGCCTCTTTTTTCTTTCCCTTTTGCCATTACTTATGTTTGATCAGATGTTAGACTGTTTTCAAGTTAACTGGTTTTTTTTTCTATACCACGTACCATTTACTAATCAGATCACGACTCCTAGAGCCTTCCCATACTTTATCATAAGTTCACTTTCAGACAAATACTTTCTTTCACACAGCACAGTTGTTACAGGAGCAGTACTCATAAATGCAACCAAGTACAAGAACTGGTCTTACTGTTTACCTTCAGTATCAATGATTCATGTCTGAACTTGGGTAGTCCTTCTGCATATGTATGTATATCCAAATCCTTTGTAACTTTGTATTAGATGCTCCTTCACTCCATAACTTGGAGCAAGCCTTGTTACAGAGTGAATTATTTAATGTGCAGTTTGTTTCTTGTGCTTTTGTAATGGCTAATTATGTGTAGCAGTAATATTAATGGAGGTCATATCGCAATTTCAGAGTGGAAGTAGTGCAGTCAGTCATTCACAGAATAGTCTCAATTTCTTTCTGCTACTTTAAACAGAAAAGATGATGTAGCATAACCTGATTTCTTTATAGTCTGCATATTTTCTAAGCATAACAATGCAGTATTGGGTTGTCTGTTAGTGATTGAAAAAACAAGGTAAATTGTTTCCTCTAAATTCACCTACAGTGTGAAAAAGTTTGGCAACAAGTCTGACAAACATACCAATACAGTATCATCTCACCAAAACAAATTGTCTAATGGTAGTAGAAGATAGGTGCTCTGTCAGAGAGACCAGGACAGCCTTGATTCTGAATCCAAAATTCAGAAAGATGAGATTGCTTGTCACTAGCCTGTCTTTCTTATGTTAAATATCAAACACAAACTCTTACAATCATAACAACTTTCTGTGAGTCCTGTTTGGTAGTGCTAGGTTCCACTTTTATGTGTCTTTTCTCTACCACACGCAGCCAGTTTTCACTTGAGCAAGATGGGTACACTAGGGGAGAAATGCTGCTGGGTGGCTGGTTGAGATACTGAATCACACTGACCAGCTGCAAAAGACAACAAACATTAACATTTTTCAGCCCTACTCAATTGTGTCAAGTGGTAACATACTGAGACTGATACACCAAATGTTTTCCTGTACTTCGGCATTTATAGGCATCCAAATTAGCAGACTGGCATGAACCACAAAATATTGGTGAGCAGTACAGCATCAAAGAGAATGAGACATACATGTTACCTAAATGCATATATGTGTGCGTGTAAAATTACTTAATGTTTCCTGGCAGGAGAAAGACAGCTCTCAAGATTGAAACATATGTTGTGCGAAGTGTCTAAGAAAAAATGCAATCTATTTACAGTCCACTACATCAGGCAAAAGCTAAAGAAATATGTGTATGTTAGGTGGGCATAGCATACTCAGAAACATATACCAGGACTGTTATTTCTTTATAAAAATACAGAGAGGCAGAAATATTCTATCTGATGCCCACCTTCAGCAGTCTGGGCTCATTAGATGCTCCAGCATAATCAGAAGGATACCAGAGGAAGGGCAGCACAGGGCACTTGGCCTCTGTCTTGTATGGAAGCATTTTACACCCTCTGCTACAGCTTTGTCTAACTACAAGCTAAGTTAACTTCAAGGCCTGAAAGTCCTTCCAAGTCACTGCATGCAGTGCTCCATTACTGAAGGAAACATGCTGTAATTCCTTCCACAAGTTAATAACCTACATCTCTAAAGCATCAGTGTGTTTTGCCACAAATTGAAAGTGTTCAAGAACCTCAGTGTCCTAATGGCTAGATACCATCTCCTAATTTCCAGTTGAAATTTCTCAACTGCCAGTTAACGTCCATTTGTTCTTGTGCCAGTGTTGCCCATTAGCACAGTGTTGTCCATTAGGATAGAAGAATGCTATCTCCTTGATGTATTTATAGCCCAGTGGTATCTTCTGTCATCAGTTTCCTAGACTAAACAAGCCAAATTATCCTAGTCTTCTCTTTTTAAATAGACTCTCCACTTCTCCAATCATCCTAATAACCATTCCTGCATTCATTGCGAGCTCAGTGATCAGGCTTACAACAAGCTTTCTATGCGGAGCATAGCTGTGCCTTCTATAACGTTATTGATACATTTCTGATTTCCACTTCATTCTGCATAAAGCCAGCTGAGCATGGCTTGTGATTAAAGACTAAAAGGCGCTGGCATTCTGTGTTTAATGAAGGGGATTTTAAAAGCGGCTGTCATGCCAACTTGCATTTCAGATGGCTGCAGTAAGCATGCTTTCTAGACAGTACACATTTCAGAATTTTCATTATCTTTTTTGGCCCAATTGTTTTTCATCTCAGAGTATAAAAATGGCTTAACGCTTACCTCAGAAGTACAGTGGAAGTAGCTCTCAAATAACAATTCCCTTCCTTCCTTTTCTTCTCTGTTTATTGTTTTAGGAGGTGCTGGCCAAAATTGTCAAACTAGAGATTTGTTTGGTCTTGAAATAGAACAGTCTGGTTCCTAAGGTGCCTATCAATTTGAGCACCCCAAGTTCAGTAGCATTTTTGAATACTCACCATTTCTGTCAGAAAAAGAAAAGGTTTTATTTTACTCTACAGTTGTGGATTTAGGCATAATGAAGTTTGACAATTTTGTCCTTGGAATTTAACATTTTTAATATGAGGAAGTTTTTGCTGGGTCTTGATTTATACTCATCTCAAATGTGCAAAAATATGTGCATTTTTATCAGCAGAAACTATAGAGCCTCCAGTAACCCTGAAAGGTTTACAACTGCAAATGCTTCAGTTCCATCAGGTCTGCCAACAACAGCCAACCTGCGACATCATGCCATGGTTGCCAGGTCACGCTAACCTGCCTGAAACAAACTTCCACTTTCATTGCAGATAAACATCTGCTGTTGTCCATGTTACATTAATTAACATGTATGTGCCATTCATTCATATTTCTGCTCATGGTTCATTTTTACTAAGCATGTAATGTGCTATTACTCTGCTGCTGTATACATTTTGTATACATTTCTGTTCTTCCTTGAAAGACTGTGAATGCTTCGGGCACTCCAACCGGTGCAGTTACATCGAGCTGCTCAATACGGTCATTTGCGTGAGCTGTAAGCACAACACTAGAGGTCAGCACTGTGAGTTATGCAGGCTGGGCTACTTCAGAAATGCTTCTGCAGAGCTGGACGATGAAAATGTGTGCATAGGTCAGTCCCGGGATAACTGCGGCTTTTCTTCTGTGCCTTTTCAGCTACTGGCAGCTGCTAGGGACCACTGCTGCTTACTTGCCACTTAAGCCACAATGAGCTTTTTCAATGGATAAGAACATCTGTGTAGACTTCTCGCCTCGTTTCCATTGCCCTGGTAGCCCCAAGGAGGCATTTTGAATCCGTATATGATGATGAAACTCTGTGGCCGAGTCCTGGATAGACTTGCCCCAGAAGCCCCTGAGAAACTGATTGTGCTGTCCTTCCACAGGAGGGAGCCCTGCTGGGGTTACAGATGTGAAAATTAAAGGGTTAAGTCTTAAATACCTGTTCCCAGCCTAACTTTTGCAACTCCTAGTACAGACTCTTGTATACTTGCCTGGAGACCTACAAAAGTTGCCACCTGTGTCAATAGGACAGAGGGAGTGATGTTTATTAACCCCTTTTATTCACTAATTTTCACAAAAACATATTGCAGCCAATTCTGCTCCCAGGCACAGGGCTGTAAATGCAGTGTTTCCTCCCCTCTCCTTAGAGAAGAAACTGAAATTATGCCCATGAGGTTAGGAAAAGGATTTGTCAAATCAGTTTGACATGATATCAATTTAGAAAAGGGATTCCAAGGTGAAAACAGTGCTTTGGAATGAGCATCTGCTATAAATATTCAAATTGCAGAATTAGAGAAAATGTCAGAACATAATAAGAGACGCATATTAGGGGAAAAAATAAGATCTTTATCACTCTGGGAGAATATGCATTGTTCTCATGTCACCACAGACAGCACAAGTGAGGACACTTAAGGTGACAACTGGACATAGTCAATAAAGGAAGCCTTGTACAATGTCCAGCAGTTAACAGGTGCCCACAAAAATGCTGTTCTAATAGCAAACAGAGGTAGAGAATTTAATTATATAATGTTTCTTAGTAACATAAGCATCACTAGAACCTTTTTTTTGTATTTTCATTGTGATTTTTTTTCTTTCCATTTTCCAGGAAGCAAAAAGAATAGTTAGTAGATATTGTAGTGCCAAAATAGATTATGGATGAATAAATTATGTTTTCATATTCTTTATAATCCATTGCTGAGATTCAAGGCAGAAGCTATTTACGTTGCTATTATTTGTTTCAGTTTGTAACTTGACAGACCTACATTTTACTTTGTGATTAAACACACAGATCCATCCACGCACTGCATTTCATGTGTCCTTCTTTTAACTTTGCTTGGCAACGCATTCAGAAAATGCATGATCTCCTTTGACAGTAATTAGTCTGAGCTAATAAGAACTTTAGTAGGCAAGTCATGATTTTGTATGACTGTGCTGAGGAGATTAACACAATCAAATGTTCTTGGAAAAAAATCCACTGTCCTACATATTTGTTCGATGCAGATGACAGACATCATTGGTGTGACATCGGGGCTGTATAATTTCAGCTGCCTAAATAGGCCCAAGGAATATGACTCTAAATTACTCTGCTTGGAATTTTTCATCTGCTCATTCAGTACATTGTTTTCCCGTGTACACTGAAATGCTAAGACAGCAGCTGCAGCTACATCAGGAATTTAGTAAATGAGAAGTCCAAAATAAGTAATTTTTAAATTAATTTACAACTGACATATTTAGAATGTCTTAGTAAAACAACTGTGCACTTTGAAATTGCCTCAACTTTGCAGAAATAAAATTGAAAGCCCTTTCATTTAACAAGAGTCTGGGAAAAGAAAAAAAAAAAGGCAATGTAAAACATTTGCTGACTTTCCACCTTAATGCAAGCAGAATTCTCTTGGGCTCCTGTGAAAATTGTATCGTGAAATAACAAGAAGCTCCAACCCTGGTTTGCTACGTATTAGGTATTTATTTTAAATAAATAATATTCGTGTTGGACTAAGTCTTCAGGATCACAGTGATCATATGACAGACAAAACGTATGTATCCTAATGTATGTATTGTAGCTGATTTGCCAACCTAAGAAGTCTTTCATACTACTTCTTAAGTAAAATCAGTGAAATAAAGAAGATACCTAAACACTTTTCAGAAAACAGAGAAGTTTGTACCTAAAATGCTTTCTTGAAATGGGGCTTCTAAGATTTAATCCTGCAAAATGTATTTTCAACTCTGAGAGAGTTGATGGATTCACCGCCCTTCTAGGTCAAGCACAGTCTTGCTCTATTGGAAATGCTCATTTCTCTTTTCGCTGAGTTTAAAATCAGTTTTCTGTGGTTTAAGTATGAGTGAAATGTTGACTTGAACATTTTAATAAGCAGATTTCCAGTGACATGTGCAAGTCTTATTCCCGTATGAAAGTCATTTTTCCAGGCTAATTCTTTCCTCTTCAGCCACACATGTAGAAAGGTAAAAAACATTTGGATTAGCTAATTTAATTGCAGATAACAGGGCTTTGGCTCTGATTTATCAAAACTGCTTCCACAGTTTCATAAATATATATGGTAAGTACATGGATAACAAATCTGTGAATCTTAGCTGATGCTAACCAAATGGAAAAAATGTAAATTGTTTAATTTTTAAAACTAAAAATTCAAATATTGAGAAGGTTTTTACCAGTGAATCAAATGCAATGCATTATACAGTGGGCTTAAATCTAAATTCTTGATGCCCATAATTTCTTTAGCAGCAAAATAAATTTCATTTCTTAAAATGAAATATCAAATATTTGTGGATTTGTAATTTAGCTGCAAAATTACCTCAGATGGGCAACTGCAGTTTCTGAATAAATTAAGGTGATCTGAAGTTAAAAATCATTAATTTGACAAGAAAAAGAATTTAACAACTTGAACAGTTTTTTATCTCTTGATAAAGTCCTAATAACTATTTCAGTGAATTCACACCCTGGCAAGCATGGAAACCACCAAGTAGACCCAGAGTAATAAAACCTGGCTCTTGCCTTACAACATAAATACTGCAGTGGTCATTGCTGTCACACCTTTAGGAAAGCCAGCCTTGCAATCAGTTAGGCTTAAGCTTCAATTAACACCTGTGAGACCTTGAGAAGCCCTAATTACACACGGTTAAGTGAACCCTGAGGGTTGTCCTCTAGCCGCTGTCAAGCCAGACTGATGAGCAGCAAGCCTGCAGTCCACCTTCCCACCTCCTTCTTTACTTACTTGCATTGTGTTGGCAGCATCACGCTGAATCTTAGCAAACAGATGACTGCTTCTGTTATCTTTCCATCCTTTCAAAGAGTCACCATATAGAAATTAGGAGGAAAATTCCTTCCCAGTTTAGATCTGCAGGGGCTTTTTCCTCCACCCTGGAACCGGTGTGTGTTCTGATTCTTAGGGAATGTTAGCTTAATGTTATGTAAGCCCTGCTGGAAAGGCATTGGAGATACTCACTGCCTCCCCTGTGGCACACTGAAATTGTGACCTTTAAGTTTTTCAATGCCTGAAGTATTTGGAAGGTCTGGGGAAGTGTTCCACAGCCTGTGATATTCTGTTGGCCAACAACCCAGGATCTTCTGTGGACCACTGTAGGTTATGTTACTGTGGTGTTATTTGTGCATTGGGAAAGATGGAGGCTAGATTCAGTTACTAAAGGTTGTTGGGCCTGTTTGGTGTTTTGATTTCATCTGCTAATTTTGTAAAAGAGTCTGGCTCGAAGATTTGTTTCTATTATCTACTTACCCTTAAACAGCACAGTTTGGGCCTGGTACTTCCCACATGCTTATTTGGTAGAGTTCAGTAGGAAAGGTTTCACTGGTTCAGGGTAAGGGTCTTGTTCTCTGGAAAATAAAATATTATGTATCTATAACGTTAAGTACCACAGGCTATATTTTTTTTTCACAGATACTTGTTTAAATCTCTGTAACTCCATTATGTCTAACAAAGCAGTTTTTAACAAGAATTGGGCCCTCTATTTCTGATGTAATTCCAAGCTTTTGTCTTTCAAGATTTTCTATATACACTCTTGAAGCAAATTTTACTTCCTGCATTGAAAATGTGCCTCAGTTCTGTGCTTGTTTATAAAAGCATTTCATACATCTGATTAACATGAGAGTTCCCAGCTTTTCAAGTGGCACTCACTGTGCTATAATACCCAGCCTTGCACAGTATTTTTGGCATGTCAGTTTTCAACTTCATTAATGAGTGTTGCTAGCTAATTGACTCTATTATTGTTGTGGAACCCTGTTTGCCAAAGGTAACAATTCTTCAGTATGCCAAATGTTCAAAGTGCCATCTGTAATTTATAGTTAATAAACAGTGAGACAACAGATGACAAATGTCTTTCGGGTAATTTTTTTCCTGTTACAGTTTTTTCATTAGAGATAGATATAGATTATATATATATATTTATAACTTCCCAGTTCAATTCCATTTTGTTATTTATGGTATCACGGACTTTTAACCTAATGCTAGGGAACAATTGCCAAAGGCAGTCATCAAAGTAGCACTGATTCACAGACATATAAATCCAGACTCCCAGCAGGTTGCCCAGACTCAGGAAGCAGCAGAGATCAGATGCTGCCAAAAGGTGTCTGTAGTCTCAGTTGACAGTGAAGTTACTCTGGGTCTACATGGGTCTACATACATATAAGACAAAGCCCTTCATTTGGGAAAAAAAGAAAATAAATAACCAAGCTGAAGAACGGGAGTGCCAAAAATGAGCTCTGCCAGCTACTGTCTTGCCTTTGTTCAGCTAGCTGAAAGCTGAACATGGATGTTGTAATCACATTAAAGAAAAGGGCTGTGAATGAACAACACAGTAAGTGTTGTGGGAGGAAATGGGTTCCCTACTTACTCTTTAATTAGCTGAACACATGTGAAAAATATACAGCAGGGAATGAGCCTCACTGCATTTTCCATCTGCACGCTGGGAGGTGAGAGAAATTAAAATGGCAGCAAAGAGCCAGTTCTGCTAAGTTTTGCACTACATTAGTGCTCACCTCAAGCCTTCCATTGTGGAATACGTAAAAGGTTTATTAATGTCACTGATAAATACAATCTCATCAACTGAATGGCAAATACCCACATAAATTATTATACTGCTCAAAACTATAAAGGAAGACTATCTTGGAAATAAGTAAAGTGCATTTATATAGCCCTGTAAAGACATTCAGCACTTCTGAAAATATTGAATAACACACATAAGCCTATTTTAATAATGTGAAACTTTCTACCCTGATGGCACATTGATATATCCATACTATACAAAGCTTTTCTAATGTTCATTAAATTGTCAAAAATATTTTTGCCAAAAGAGAATCTGTTACAATCACTTAACCTCAAAGATCGTGGTATCTTCTGCCTTTATATCTTTTCTGTTTACTTTTTCTCTTCACATCATAAAACGTCTCTTCCTGAAATGACATATTCAAACAAATAAATGGACATGTAGTAGTTATATTCACTACTCTAGATATCCTTAACAGACAGTCTTCCTTTACCTTTAGCGCTGGAAATGCACCCTTTATTGGTTTTGACTGAATTACCACATGTAGACCTGAATCCAGTGTGTATGTGTTGTCTTGTTTCTGCAGACTGTTATTGTAATCCTTTTGGTTCAGTCCATGATCGCTGTAATGACAGAGGATTTTGTGAGTGTAAGGAGGGAACATCAGGGCCTAAATGTGATAAATGTCTGCCGGGATATATCTGGCACAGCTTGGGCTGTCAACGTAAGTAACTCTGAGAGTCGCCCCTCTCCTGCAACTTTGCTGCCTCTGGGTCTGTGTGCTGTCATGTGCAGCTACTTAAGAGCAGAAAATGAGCAAAACACTCTATGAGCTGTAAAAATGCCATAAGCCTGAACCTGTTGGGAGACTCCCAGCTGAGGACACTGACTGTGCCATCCATTTATTTCAATACACTTTCAGTGTCCTCTCTCTCTCTCTAACACCTTTAGGAGCTCCCACTGAGCTGTGTAAACACACATGTCTTGATAACTGTGAAATAAATCTTGTATACTAAAAGATCAGCATATTAATCCAAATTCAAAATTTTTACTAAAAGATTAAAGGTGATTTCTCTGCACGTTCACTTTTTTCCTGTCCTAAGCCTCAGCTTATTGAATAAGTTAACCTTTCATACATTAAATCTGTCCCTGAACAATATTTGCAAAACACTGGCTTGTTACCTGTAATAATTAGTGAAAACTAGATGAAAGCTAATGGTTGAAAAAAATGGAGGTATACTTAACATCCTTAAAAATAAGAGCTGATTTTTTTCTTAAATGGTGCTTAAGCAAATGTTTCAATACTTAGTTATATATTTAGCTTCTCTTCTGGTTAGCCAGCCTTATAAGCAAATTAGTGGAAATATCACTTCAGTATATACAGGATTAGACTTTTATTGCAAATTTTGTTTGTAGTAAATTCACAAGATTTATTCTTTATGCTGTTTTGGTCATCTACTTCCAGAAACTCTGGAGAGACCTCTCAAGTTTTTCTTTCACCTTTTCTCACTGCCTCTCTGCATTCTCACACACACATTAAAGACACATTTCTACAAGAGTTTGCTTTTCATTCTTAAGACTGAGAAACATGAGAAAACGTAATTACTGACACCAACTAGCCATATATTATAAAAGTGGTCAGTAGTCATACAAATGCTCTAAAAAAACAGAAATCTTACACCATAAATGTAAAAAAAAATACCAAAAAACAAACTAAAACCCAAACAAAAAACCCAACAACCAACCAAACAATAAAGGTAGACATTACCACTGCCTCTCCAAATGATGAGTACCTCTGAAGTCGAAAAGCTGGACTTGTGACAACTTAACAAATATATCTGGAAAGAAAACCAATAAATAAAGAACTTCAGGAAAGATTGTACTAATTAACCAGTTAGCATTAAAAATAGTATATGAAGAGAAAGGAAATTTGCATGAGTAACACTGTTCAGTGCTAGCTGAGAAAATTCAGCTTCCTCAGCTTCTGCCAGCAACCTTCTCTTTATGTTTGGCAGGTCATTTAAACCATACTTTTCACATGTGGTTGTTACCTGTATTCTCATTTTCCAGATGCTTGTACTTGAGTTTTGATTCACAAAAGTCTTGGGCACTTAGAGTTGCAGCAGAAAGCGGGTGAAGTAGTGTTTCAAGTCTCGAAGTTCCCTCTAATTTTATGCCAAATCAGATCCTAGGTATCTCCCAAACAAAGCACTCAGAAATCATAGGGTCTCCCTCTGCCTTGCAAGGCTTATGCAGAAGAAGGTTGTCACCACCCTGGACCTTACCTATGGTACTGGAAAAATAAGGACTAGAATTTGTGAAGCATTGAAATATTGCAGTGACTGGAACTACAGAGGGAAAAAATGAAAAAGGAAATCAGTATGGTTTTCTGCAGTAGAATTTGAATAAAGTAAACACCATGTCCACACAGTGGGTCTAAAAAAGATATTAAGTAACTGAGATATTAAACAGGTCTGGAGGGTTGTGGAGCAAATTTTACAGTCATATGATTGATTATATATATACACACCAGTTTGTCAAAGCAATTGCTTACTAATTGCAGTATTTCCTGTCTTTTCAGGTTTGGACATTATAACACAAATACTGTTCTTTTAATGAGGATTTTTTGAGCCCAACATAAATTAGCTGGATTTTAGCTGAATCAAGAGTATTTGTAAAAGCTTTGGACAGTTTCTGGAAATGCAAGCTAGTGCCTTTATATTTGCTGACAAAACTAATTGAGTTTCCCTCACTATGTTGTAATTTTCTGAACAAATCTGTCTGATTGTATAACTGTTAGATATTCTCCAAGTTTTGACCAAATTATCTGATCAAATTCAGAAGAAAAACAACTATATGCAGTTGTCAGTTTTATGGAACAGACATCAAATTGCCATTTTTTACCAAGCACACACGGATTCAAATCTCATTTCAAGGCTTATCATGGAGGAACAGAATTCCAATTAATTTAATTTTCTAGTATGTCTTACTATTTTCCCATTGAAATCTAACCAAATGACAAGCAGACACCAATATACAAGAAAAATAAGAACTCATTCTGTTGCCTTAGCAAAGCTTAAAAAGATCATTTGTCTAGACACATAACATGTGGGTCTGATCTGTTTTTTCTTGAGCCTGTGCTGTATAGAAATGTATAGATACAAAGACAGATACACACACACACACTCAACAGAGCACTGTGGGTTTGTTGACTTTTTGTTATACATACTCTGTTGGCATTATTAAGAAAATCTATTATTATGGAGCTTTGTTGCTAAAAACCATTGACCTTGGGCAACCAGAGGCTTGACTTATAAATAACTTAAACCTATACTATAGCTAGTTTAATTACTTGTATGATTCTGTAAGTAAATGGAGTGTTGTAATTTTATATACTAATAAACCCACTAGGGAAAAAAAAAACAACACAAAAGTCCTGTTGGGTTTTCTAAGGCTCACAATATATCATTTGATAAATTACCATTTGGAATCTACTTTGTACCACACGTGGGTAGAAGACACGGAAGCTATTATCCCCAGAACTGTTCATTTAGGTACCTGACTCTTACTGATTTAATCGAAAACCTCTGAGGATTGAGGCAGAGCGCTCCGCACTTGGCGCCTCTGCGCACACAGAGGTCAGGTACAACGTTAGACTTTGCCTCCCAGATAAAAAGCACTGTGATAGCAGCTGTTATCTTCTTGCATTCAGGGTTTGTGCTGCAGAGATGCAGCGGTCAGTAGGGTCTGGTTGGTACAGGAGGGTTTGTTGCCCTCAGAAAAAGAGGGACAACAGATGCAACCGTGCCTTGTGCTGCTTCTCAGCCCTCCCCCAGAACCGTGGGTGCCGCAGGGCTGTGTGTGCAGGGCACTGCTGGGGGCTCCCTGTCGGGAACCCGCAATGCTTCTCTCCCCAGCACGCATTCACAGATCAAAGCCCATGGAATGAATTACGAACAGAACAGTCTGGTCCTGAAACCCTTTTAGAATTACTGGAACATGAGAAAATACATAGCTATATTGGATTTTTCTGTTTTATAGAAATTATTTCCTTTAAAAATGAACATTAAAACAGAATTAAAAGCTCCGAGCCTGGCCAGAAATTTAACCAGCAACTACAGTTGTTTTGGACCAGTCTTAAACTGAACATAGTGCTTTGTGATAAAAGAAACCTGTATCAAAAGGTAGAAACATTTACACACAGAACCACCACCGGAGCTTTTAAAAATTGAATGAAGCCAAAAAAGCAGGAGCATTCACTTGATTTCCTACGTGTGCTGCTGATAGTCTTACATCTTTTGTATTTCTTGGCCATGACATTTCAGATGACTAAATTCTGTTGCATATTTACAGGATCATTTAAAGGTAACTCCTTTTAATTTCACTCACAGAAGAACTGATTCCAAAACCAGTTGTGTATTTATCCAATCAGGCAAAGAAAAAGTGCCTCTTTCACCAATATCAGTTTACCAGCATAGCTGGAATTTTCATTAGGTATGATCGCTCACAGGGGAGAAGGTGAAGGAAGGTTCAATGACTTATATTATTCACTATCTCCCTTCATACAGTCAAAGACCAAATAAAGGCATGGAATCCACAGCACGACAAAGGCCCAGAGCGAGTGAAAGAGTTACCAGTGGTAGCGTGCACCTGATTGTGAATCACGGCTTTAAATCATCTGCATTCAATGGCGCAAATTTTAAACAATTAGTAAATGAGTTTTCAGCCAGATGCTTTACACCAAGCTCTGAACAATTTGTTTTTTTACCCTTTTTCATTAATTTTAAATAGAAGCAGGCAAAGGATTACACTCTTATCTACAATGCTAAAACTGCACTCGGAGCTCCTATCTGTCTTCCAGCCTAAAGTGGGGTTTCTCTGTAGCCTGTTAGATAATTCATATTCTGTCATAGTGTGCCTTCAACTTATTATATGATTATTTAAATACAAGCTTTTTTGGGGTGGATTTTATCACGTGTTACAAATGTTAGAAGCTGAGGCATTTGATGAAAATCATCATGCAGATTAAATTGCCAAAGAAAATCAAACTTGAAATTGTAAGCCTGGAACTTATACTAACATTTGTCTTTGGAAGATTATGTTTACTGTTCAGCAAGAAAAAAGGAAAAGATATATACCATCTATTAGTTAAAAAAATCCTTTCTTGAAAAAAAAATACATCATGCACTTCTTTCTAGACAGATTAAATATATAAATGCAATTTCCTTCTCATTGAAGGTTAGTGATCTTTTATACATGTTTGTACATAAATTAATCTAGTGAGTCCTCCAACACCTACACATTGAACTTGTGCCTGGGGAACAATACAAAAAGAGAAATTGAAACACAACCAGGACACCCTGCTTTCCAGTCCACCATCGCAACTGCCTGTGTGGGGAGCCATAGACAATCCATCTATATATTTTTACATCTTTTTACCAGTAGCAGTTTTAATGCTTTTAGCTGTTCAGGATACAGGGCGGGTTTCCCCTCTGTACAGGTTCTGTATATACTTTCAGTTCTGGTGTGTTTTGGTGCCAGGACTGGTACTAGTAAGCACACTGCTTCAGTTGGAGCTGGAGGGAAGTAAAACAGATAAAGAATTTATTGAAAAGGATAAAGTTCTGTTGGGACTGAACATTGCTGTCCCCAGGGAACCATCTGCTGCCAGTCTTTAGACATAAAATACTGATTTCACAATACCTATATTACGTGATTGTTATGCAGACTAAAGAAATTTTGCGTGTGTACAGGGGTTTGGATGCAAGAGGAACAGACTCTCTTTCAAATGGCTCCAAATTTAAATCCAGAATAATTCTCCTTAAATCAATCCAGAATCCCACTGCTGCAACTCAAGGCAAAATATGGCTTACAGATATAAGACAGATGACAAACAAAATGACAGCGTTATCAGGCCTGATCCTCAGATGATTCAGAACAGTGATTCCACTCACCCCAGGGGAAGCATGCTGATGGCTTAAAGGTGTCATGCCGTCCTGATATCCCGGGTCTTTTAAACCTGAGAAAAGACAACGTGAATGCGTTTATTAATGTGTTTCTTCTAAAATACACCACCCACAGAATAACCATACAGATACTGGGTTATGTAGAAAATTGTTCAACAAAGTATGATTATCATGGAGTGGTATTATATTTTAATGAGATAACTGGATTTGAAGGAGAAAAAGAAGGTTGCTATCTCTCTTGGGAGAGGATATTTTTTATTCAGGGTAAACATGTCAGAACACGAACACTGTATATTAACAGAAATGATTAAGTGAGGCACCTTTACTCTGTGAAGAGCACAGAGGAGAAGATGAATACATAGAATGCTCTCTAGATAGTTATACAGAGCTACATAATTACACAGCATGTCTAGGTTGTGGATCATGTCTCAATCTGCTTCTAGCACTGCTGCCTCCAAAGCATGTGAGGTGTTGTGGAAATGGAAGAAACTGCAGAAACCCTAGACTAGAGGGGCATTGGTGGGAGCTCAAGGACATTGTCGCAGCATCTCTGTGCTTGAAGGCCTCTGTGAACAGGGCAGGGATTGTGAATTAGGCAATACCTGTGTGCGGAGAAGCCCAAGAAAGCAACAGCTCATAAATCAAGCAGAGAGCAAGCCTCAGAAAAGGGGGCTAGTTAGCATAGTTACTGTGTTATTGAGAGCCACCAGGCTCTTAAGAGACTGCAGCCCTTCAGGAGATTTACTCTGATAACCTGGTGATCAAACTTGCTTTCTCCAAAGTGAAAAGAAATGGTTCAGTAGCAACATTTATACACCTGACCTTTAATAGAACAATTTTTCCTCAGCAAAGTGAGGGATTGGATTGGAGCAAAGAGGTTGTTCTCCTCTTGATCTTGCCCAGGTGTCAGCTTCAAAGCTGCTATTTCATGGCTGTCTAAAGTGCTCTAATTGCAAGTGCTGCAATCCCTCTTCTCCCAGTTCCCCACTATTTAGTCCCACACCCCCAGCAATCTCTCAGACACTTGTTTGACCTTTCACTGAACGATTCCAGATCTAACTCAGCAGGGCACTAACCAAAAAAAAAAAAAAAATAGTTTTCTGCTGTGTTAATTCTGTGATGTGAATCAGCAAAGGGTTGAACAAGCAGGAGCACCCTGGGAGAGCATAACCCACTCAGCTGGGGAGCGATGCAGCCCTGGCAGTCGGGCTGGGCTGCTGTGCAACTGTAGCACATCTGTGGGACAAGTATCCTCCTCTTGCCATCATTAGATCATTGGCAATAAAGTCTAGGAAGTTGCTGGTATTTTCACCTGACAAAGTCACGTAATTTCAGATGGATGAGCTGATGGATAATTAGGGAAACTTCCTAAAAATGAGAAAAGCCAGCAACTCTCTAACATTCAGTTGTATTGAGGCAGAGCCAACTTTTTACAGACAATGAAACTAGGATTCTGCAAGCAGAGCCAAAATGGACAATGGTGTTGGATGTGAGCAGAGTGCATTTCAGAACAGTCCAACTTTAAGAGTGAATACAATTCTAGGGTCTTTCGTATTTTTGGTAATATATCATGGGAGAGTTCTGAACAACTAAATATTAGGAAATTCATGAAAACTTAAGCAAGGAGCATTATTTGTTTTCTATAGTCAGATGATTTTAAAATGGTTAATATTTGATAGCACGATGATAAATATTTTAATAGAGTATATTGCAGTCGGTTAGGAATAGATCAAAAAGATACAAAGTAAGCTCCACTAGATAAACTTTTATTAGGTACATGAAATAGAACATAAAGCTTGATAGCAATTACCATTTAATCTATTCACATTTGGAAACGTATTGAAGGAGAAACTTATAACTCAGTTGTTATGAATTATTAAATGTTCATTTGAACAGTGATGAGCAGGACTGCTTTTCCTCTGAAAAATCTGTCACACTTTTCTTTTAAGCCTGCTAAGTAGCTATAACTTCTATGCAATTTGCCTGCTCACTGTGGTTTTATGAGGACAGAATAAAGAGATCAGTAGCACCACAGACACACCTAGGTGGGACATTTTTATGAAGGGGCCTTAAAAGGACCATTTAAGAGTAAGTAAAGTAATCTCCATCCTACTTAACTGCCGATAAAAGCTACTGACCTGAGGCAAATAAAGATAGCCATGCTTCCTATCTCTGCACTGATGCAACTGATGGCATTGCTGACACCAGCATATGCTGATTATTAAGGCTTCAGTATTTATTGTTTTAATTTCCTTTACAAGTGTGCAAATACAACTCGCCCAAGAGATCTTACGATTCACAATGATAGCAATATGGAAACCAAAGTTTGGTTTAGAAGGAGCTGATGGGTTTTAACTTGCAAGGTGCCAACTGCCTCCACTAACAGAAGCTGAGCTCCTCCACTGGTATTAAAAGTTTAAAAGTTCCTTTTAACATTACACATTAATAAATGGATGCCATGAATGTAGGTATATTATGATTCAGTCCACCCCTAAATTTAAACTTTAAAAGACAAGCCTGCACCTTTGATGGATTTCAGAGTTATTCTAGGTACAGGGGAACACCTGATGTTAAGGTGTGTTTCTGCCCTGAATTTAAACATGTTGAAAGGACATAATCCTAAGGTAATCAGCATTTCTAACTTCAGGTTTCTATTTCTACAGAGCTGAGTATTGTAGTATCTAACAGCTAATCAATTCAAGGCCTTTTTGTTACGTACTAGTACTATTTGAGGTACTTTTGAAAAAGATTTTGGATGCCTTGATTCATTGACAGTGTTATGACAAATCTGGAGAGGTGGGGAAAAAACATCTCAGAAGGTTTTAAGGAAATTTAGTCAAACTAAGGGAGTTATAATTTAGTATCAATATGTTGAGTACTTCAGCAAAGAACTTCTGAAAATAATCAAGACCTTTCAAGATCTGCGCTCTTAACTACAACACTTAAAACAAGTGCCTTTTTACATTTTCCCATTCCCATTTCACACTATTGCTTTCTGACCATTTTACTTAACCCATGTTATAGCTGGTCTTCAAAACCTTTCAGTCCTGTGAGTCACTGTTTATCTTCACACTTGCATGCTTAAACTGTAAGTAGAACATCCTACAGTAGAAAATAAGAAAGTCTGTACTGAGTTGGAGTAAGGCCCTCTGTTTACCCCAGTGCCCTGTATTTGACAGTAGCTGGCTGTATGTTCTTTCTACAGTATATGCATCAAACTGGAAGGTACAGCTTTTCTTAGCCAAAGAAACTCATCAGTATCTTCATATTTACTTGGTCTCAGTAAATCTTTCATCCACTCATTTGTCTAATAGCTTCTTGAGACATTCATACTTTTGTTATCCAAATGTCGTGGGCAAAAGTTCACAATTAAGCAAAGGATAATAATGATAATAATCATCATAATAATAATACCACCACCTTTGCTTTACCTGGTTGGCTGGTAATTTCATTTGGTCCTTCCTAGTTCTCGAGAGGAAGAGGTAATAAGAATAAATCAATAAACATTTGCGATTCACCTTTTCCATAACATTTGTGATTTTAAAGACATATGTTTTATTTTCCTTCAACCTATCTTCCCTTTCTTGTGCTGAAGAAACATAATCTATGTAATCTATCCTTTTACATGAACTGCTTATATCTCTGACACCTTTTCATTCTACTTTTTATGGTAGTACTACATACCTTTTCAATATGAAGGACTTCATGCAGCATTCAAGAGCTGGGCACATCAGGAAGTTATATAGTGACATTGTGGTTTTTTCCATTTCATTTATTTTCCTATCTTAAAAATGTCAATAATCTATTTGTCTTTCTGACTGCTGAAGAGCATTAAGTCAACATTTTCAATCAAATACCCTAAACTGCTCTTAAGGTCACTTTTCTAAATGGTAAATGCAAGTATCTGTAGGTGTTTGTTGTCTTTTTTTTTTTATATACTCACTCTACTCTGCACCTCTAATACAACCAACTCACCAAACCATCTGCAAGCATCCCGTCCCTTTAGCTTCTCCTTGCATTTCTTTCCAATAAGTGCCCGCATGATCATCTTCTCTTCCCCTAGATCCATACCCATGAGACATGGACTAACCCTTCCAGTAACTTCAAATTCATCTTCAAGTTAAGCATGCAAGTACAGATTTTGACAAGGAACATGAATATGATAAAATCAGGAACAAAAGTTTGATCTTATGTCAGTCCAGCTTTTTGTCAGATCCTTGACTACTACGCTTTACAGCACAAATTTTAGTCAAGCTATTCACGTGAATAACGACTATGAAAGCGACTACTTTCATATTCTGATAATTCAGTCAGTGTAAATTTAGAGGGGACGGATAGCCCATACGAAAGGACCCTGATGTTCTGTGAAATATTAGCAGCGTTGTTCTTTCAATTTTTTTCAATTCTGCACAATTTTGAGATATGCTTTTCATTATTAGGAACTGTTCTTCTCTCACATTGGACCAGTCAATGGCAAAATCATTAAAAGAGACTTTTGATGGAAGCCACGTCAAGCCCATTATAATTAACTCGGCTTCTAAAAAGAATAATTAAATTGTGAATAAAACTTTTACCTATAATCATCAGGTGAGAAGAAGAAAGATGTGACAATGCTAGAAGTTTAAAGATTTCTACAGAGAAGGGGAAAGAGTTTGATCCTAATTCAGTTGTTGGTAATTAATTTCTATAGAAGACTACTGATAACTAAAATCAACTTGAAATAATATTAAAGGGATTGTGTTCATTAACACCACTGATTTCAGTAGACAGCTGGAGTCCACAATGATTAAAGCATTATACACAGATTTTTTTTCTTTTCAATGACTATCTGTCTTTTTGCTCAGATGGACATGGAAAACCATGTAATAACAATTGCACTGATGCCTCTGGATGAATCTAGAACCAATATTTTGATTTGTATTTGTCCACAGATCAATTTACCTACTTCGTTCCCTTTCCAGAGACTGAGCGGAGTAGCTTTCCAAATTTTTCACACTTTTTAGACATTTATGAAACCCTATGTATTTTCCAGATGTACAAAATGCTTCTGTGGGTAAACCAAAATATTGCTCCAGCTCACAAAACCAGTGGCCAAGTATCTCTAACAGCCAAACACACCTTTATCTTTCTGTAAGACCTGTACACAAGCCCCTGTTCTTACTCTATTTCCTGTTTAAATTTGAAGTCTTTTCCAATGGACCCAAAAATCTATTCTTGCCCTTCAAAACTTCTGTGTTATAAGGAGCTCAGCAATAATCTCTTTGGAGGAGTAATTCTCCCTTTAATAGATATTTAGGTTAGCCTTAAGCAATAGCACCAAGCAGCTACAGATCAGGGGAACAGGGGCTAAAATAAAGTTAACCACATGCACTAAGCAGTCCCCACATATGCTGACAAGTGCAGGAGGAGCAAACTCCAGTGTCCTCAGTATAGAAATAGCAGTCCATAGAAGACAGTTCAGCAGGGTGTTCTGCTAATGAGATGCTGCACCACTAAGCTCTGAATGTTACACATACTTTAAATGGGAATTGAAGTTCCTTTTAAAGTCAAAGGATCCTTGAAATAGGACTTTTACTTTGAAGAGTTTAGAGCTTCATTTCCAAGAAGAGTAAAGAGGGTTTCACTACATGTAGTGTAGTGAAAGAGCTTTAAAGAGCCACAGCTACATTTTGATCATGAGGCAATAAGCACTGAGTAGCATCCAAGGAGAACAAGTTACTCACAAGAATCAAAAACCTGGCTTACTTCCTACTGATTTCAAGAAAAGGAGAATCCCACAATGAGATTTAAGCTGGTGCCATTAGGGCAAGGAAATTAATAATGAGGGCTAACATACCATCCTTAAATCAGCTCCATTATATTGACATTATGCAACAAAGCACAGCTCTCTGCAAGAAAGTTTCAGTTCTAAGAAAAAGCATCCTATGTAACATGTCTTTATAGACAGGTTACAATAGTGTATTGCAACAGAAATGTCTCAAAAACTGAGCCCGATATTTTGAAATGCCTCAAATTACATATGCACACGTGCCATTCAGTACACAGCTGGGGAGAAACATGAAAGGCTGCACGTACACTGAGTAGCTCCTGCAAAGGTTTGAAAATTTGGGTCAAGATTTACACCACCTGCCAAAGTAAAGCTATATGCTGCAATAATTTTTCTGCAATGACCTGAGAGCTTTGTTAGTTCATGCAAAACCATTACTGATTTAAAGCACAGCTGAAAAGGTGCTTAGAGAAGTATACTCCAGTTATATCTTCTTTATTCATTGGGAACATGACAACTTGGCGATGATGCTACAGCCCACACTGCACTGCACCATCAGAAGACCTTGACTGTTTTGCAGATACAAAACATGGAGCCAGCTAAGATGTGTTGAGCACCTCCCTCACCTCCTCCCACCCACCCTGGCTTTAGCCCAAATCCCTCTCTTCCAGTTCCAACCATTTCCCTTTAGCACTCCTCCTTATGTTTTAGCTAAACAGCTACTCATTCCGTAGCTTTCTTGCAGTCCTCAGAAAACCAGCATCCCACTCAGATCTGCCATGTTAGCACTTCAGAAATGCTGTCTCACAAAGGCAGCATAAAACCTTTGCCTTTCACCCTCCTCTCATACTCTCACTTCACTGGGCCTGCGTTTCAAACCTGAGCAGGAACCATGCTGGAGTCACTGCTGCCCAAGACGAGCCCTCCGAGTTCGGCCTTAGGTGCTGGCTGGCATTGATAGCCCGAATTACAGCTTTTTCTTGTCCGCCCTTATCCCACGTAGCCATCAGCCGGCACTACACAGGCAGACCCTGCCTCCTGCCACAGGAGGCAATGGAAAGGAATACACACAGTTCTCGACGAGTTGGGATCCAATAAGTCACATTTCCATTGCCATCACTGCCAAGGCTGCCAAGCATTCGAGGCAGGGGATTGCCTGGGGCAAAGGACAGGGCTGGACTCAGTGAGATAAACTTGTCAGGAAATACAGCTTAATCACCCCAGTTCTATTTAGCAGGAATTTGTTTAAATTTTCCCGGAGAGTTCTACAAAGAAATATAGTCAGACATTATGTTTTAAAAGAATATAGAACATTCTAAAAGTACATTTTGATAAAAATTGAGCATTTCTTGTGTGACTCTTCCTTCTCTCAACCAGAGGTATCTGAGTTTGTAACATTGCTATATGCTCAGCTTCTCAGAACCATGAGAAAATGACCAAGGTCTTGGCTTCTCAGTCTTAAGTGCAGGTGGAAGACTTTTTGAGTAATACAATTACTTCTTTTCAACATTAAATTTAAGGATATTGATACAATATATCTTTAGAAGTATACAACATACTGATTATAGAGTATTTAGTGATATTTTTGAACTGTGGCATGACTCAAAAACCTAAAAATTGGAGAAAATAATTTTAAATAAAATAAAGAAAGTACTTTGAAGTGAAATCACATCTGGTAGTTATCTATTCCTCAAGGATCCCAGGTTATTTCAGTCTTCATTAATAATTAAATTTTAACACCTTTGTGCATCACAACTGATAAACAGAAATTTAAGTACATTAATCAGCATGTCAAAAGTAATGGAAGAACCGTAGAAAGCTCAGAGGGAAACAGCTCTTACTCACCAGAGTCTTTTAACTCTGGACTTTTTAATATCCTGAATTATCTTAGCACTTTATCATAGCAAGCAATATCAACATCTATGGTTAGAGACATTGTCTTTAATTCATCTGGATGTAGAAAGAACTTCTTACGCATTAACACAAACAAACACACACTGTGTGCTCTCTTTCTAAATCTAAGCCAGGTCTATTGTTATTCAGATTTTTTTTACATTGTAGCAAAACTTTAAACTTGATTAGATGAGGTTAGTGCAATTCTGTTACTGTTGCAATAACTTATTAGCAGCAGCCTGCAAATTAATATTGTGATAAATAGGTAGGTTGCCTGTGTGCATTCTTCATCTGTATAGGTCGGTGTGTAATAATGAATTATGAATTCTGTGTACTTATCAAAATGTCACTTTTGAAAAGACAAATAGATTATCAGAGCCATTTAAATCTTGTTAAGAGGCATTATGATTAGACAAAGATAGTTATTTTGTGTTTTGGTGTGAGCATCTTTAGGACATTTATCTTGAATTGTGTGATATAAATCATTTTTAAAAGTGTTTTCAGGTAAAACACTGGCTAAGACTGTCACATTGGTTACACCTGGGTAGCACACTGCAAAAAAACTAGTGTGCCTGAAGAGGACTGTGTTAGAAAGCAAGCATCTATTATCTGGGGTTTCCCATCTAATGGCTGCTCTGTCATGAAGATAAATATACAGTGATACTTGAAGCGGGTCTGTGTGTAGCAATAAATATTGTTGATGAAAACTGGCATGAAGCAGTTAATAGCTTTAATTATTTGATTAAATTTATTAGTTCTTATTTTAGCTGAGTACTACATGTCAGCTGTTTGAATCATCTTATTGGTATTCTGATTAAAAGAGTGGAAAAGTAAAGCATTGCACCAATTAAAATCCCAGTCACAGAAGAGCATATTATCATCCAGTGTATCTCAGACAGCAACTGTGATGTAAGAACTTGCCTGTTAGTGTAAATTTTTAATTTTACTTTAATAAAAAATAGACAATAACAGGAAATATTTTTAAAGGGCAGATAAAGCAGAGAGAATAAGAAACATTTGCAAACCTGTCATGTTATGTATGAATATGATGCTGCTGGAGTTCTGACACGTAAGATTAGAAGGAGGTACAATACGTGGCATTAGTATTTCTAATTGTCAGAATATTTAAATATTATGTGGAATTACATATGACACTTAAGTGGACAGTATATCATAGTCCTTTTTTAAACTTCATAGTTCATAAACCTTTTTACAGCTGCGTGTCAGCAAACTCCCTTAGAAACAGTAATCAACTCAGCTATTGCATTTATCTCATCAACAGTGCAATCTAGTAAACAGAGCAGGAACTCACAGGACCTGCATCGTTCTCTCCTTTTGTTAGCACAGGCAACTCATTTGACTTTCCTTGGCATCAAATCCTCTGTTGTTCGCTGCCAAGAACAACTCTTAGTCTGAAAAGCTTTGAGAGACCTACAGGGCAATGTTTTTATCCCTGTTCTAGCATTAACTCAACAAAAGCACTCTGAAGTATTTTATCCACATTCAAAATGATAAATCAATGTAGATTCAGAAAGTTCCCCTGATTCCCAGCATTGTTACTTTGACAACAACAACAACAAAATCCCTCATTTCATACATTTTGTAGGAAGTATGTAAATATTTTGCTTTTGCATTGTAACTAATGTTCACATAAATTCTGAACATTCATCTCCTCAGAGACTCTACACCATTAACTTTGCACATTGACATTTTGGTCTTCTGTAGAAGAACATTATCCCAATATCTTAAACTTTGCTTTTGAAAAATACGCACAGGGGACACATAATGTTATGTAAATAAAAACCTGGTTTTACCTTCCTTATGGTCACTGTAACATAGCTGGTAAGTCACACTTCCCTAAGTGTGACTCCCTTTTTTTAGTTACATACCCATCCCATTTTAATATCTTTGATATTTATCACAGTGCAGTGAAAGACTGCTAACATTTCCATTACAAATGCTGTTTTATGTAGTTTAGAAGTTGATCATAACATATATTTCCAGTAGGTATTTTTACTAATTGTTCAGTATGTCCCATGCCATTGGCTTTAGGCCAAAGTAATGAGAAGAAAGCTTGCAACACTCAAATTATTTTAGATCACAAATAATTTTAGAATCACAGTGATGATTAATAGAAGCAATCAACACATTCTGTCACTGTCTTTTTTCCTTTGCCTAAAGAACTTTAGGAAAATAATTATTAGAATAATTCTAATCCCCTAAATCATAAGGGATTTATTTTCAGTTAGGATTATCTTGTCTGGTTTTTCTGACAAATAAAGTGTGTGGGACTATTTCATGAATTCTGAAAGTCTTCAATGTAGTGTTCATTGGGAAGAACAGCAGGAAGAGAAACTTTTTTCCCTGTAAACAAAGAAGTTATTTGCATTCTTTTGTGTCCATAACAAGTCAAACACCCTAGCAGCCAAAGATTCATTTAACCTTTTATATAATTCATAATCAGGTATTTGAATTGCTGACCTTTGCATGATCCTGCTTTAGTTTGCTTTCCAGGCTTTCTCCTGCCTTTTTGTGCTCTGTATAAGCAATAATTATTGCGGGTCTGTTTAATAGTTCTTGGGAACTTTGAAGAAAGTACTGTTGTCATGCCTGAAGAAGAAAGTGCTGCTCTTCAGGCAAGGTCATTCTGATAGCTTTTTGGATAGGACTGGACTGCCTGGCCACAGGTGTCTAGTGCCACTGCCAAGGAGAAATGTCAGCTGGGGGTCCCACAAAGTGCCATCAAGCCAGGATCAGGAGGGGAGCCAGGGGGAAGAGGAGCGGGGGACAGCAGGACAGGGAGTTTCCCCAGCACACAGTCCCGCAGCACCTGAACCAGAGGAGCAGAACGGCTCTGGTGGCAGTCACAGGGTCAGTCACAGCCTGCAGGCTGCTGGACAAGCCTCCAGTGTCAAGGCAGGTCTGGGGTCGCACCAGGAGGTCTAATGTGCAAGGCCAGAATGGGCAGAACCCACCAGGTCGCTGGAGCAAGGGCTCGGGTCCAGATGCACTCCCAGACTGGTGGGCAAAGGATGCTTGGTGGAGCTTCAGATGAGGCTTTTCACAGCTTGTGCTCACGGCTTAGGGGCTTCCACGAGGGCCATGTCCAGCAGTGCACAGCTGCTCTGGCTCGGAGCAGATGCCAAGTGCGGGCAGGGAAGCTGTGCCTCAGGTGGAGAGCCAGCAACAGCCAGAGCCTGCCAGCACACCAGGGCCCCAATAACTGCCTGAGATGGGGGCATCCTCTGTCAGGCCTCCCACCATCGCTGTCACAGCCTCAAATGCCCTCTGGCACTACTAGTGGCAGTAGCTGCTCATATTTAGGAAACCAAATCCCACCCTCCAACTGTTCACACGGCCTTTTGATGACTTCATCTTCTGAGGAGTATTTGTGCCTAGCCTGTTATTGATAGCGGTTACATCCAAACCCTGACCTTGCTGTTAGCAATAGACAAAAAAAACTCTGTAGTTGCAACGGCTTCTCTTCCTAGTTAAGGGAAGAGAAGACAGATCACGTAAGAATGTTCATTTTTCTCCAGGAAGATAGAAATAATGGCACTGCAGCTTACAGCTTTGTAAGTGCAATATGAATGATAGGGGTATGTAGTCCCTTTTGAGCAAGTAAAGCTGCGTTGTAGCTTATTGCTCTCCTGAGATTACCTTAAAATATGATAAGGGTCATACCAATTCAGTGGTGCTCCTCCAGAAGCAAAGCAATAAAAAGAATAGGGAATCTCCCCCCACCACCACTTTGGGAATCGTCCTCTTTTGTAGAAGTATAAAATTGAAACCTCCCAAATCAGAAAACTTGAAA
The DNA here is from genome assembly GCA_013396755.1 of Sclerurus mexicanus. Classification (NCBI taxonomy): domain Eukaryota; kingdom Metazoa; phylum Chordata; class Aves; order Passeriformes; family Furnariidae; genus Sclerurus; species Sclerurus mexicanus. Next base: position 219,575 of record VWZF01000573.1, on the reverse strand, counting down.
GGTTAATCAGTCATTTCTTGAAACCGAGGAAGATTACAGCTCAACTATAAATTCTTAGGTAACTACACCTGGATTTGTTTTCATCCATTATAATACACAATCTTGCGTAGTTTCTACCGAAGCTACTATGGCTTCTCCATCATGCAAGAGTATCGCTTCCAAAACTCAGTTCTCCCTCTTACCCTTCTGACAAATTTGATATATTTCTTCTCATTATTTTTATTAATTTAATCCAAGGATTTTAGAGATGAAAAATGAGAAAGCACAGACACAACGTGTGAAAAACAGCAACTTTCTACTTCTGCTACCCTCATACCATGGTTAGAAAAGAAAATTATTCTGTAGAGGTTTTTGCACTCTCAGTAGTGAAACATAATCAACTAAGCCTACCCATGTGGACACCAGGATAAATTGGTACCTATTTACAGGAGAGAGGAATTACCATCCATTCTGTGGCTGTATGCTGGGCAGAACTCTGAATAACAGCTGCAGCTTCCTGTACAAACTCTGAAGATTTCACCTGCAATTTGATTAGAACTGGCTTAGCTTTGAAATAAGGGGTTTGCAGAAAGAACAGAAAGTACATGTAGACAAACAATCTAAAAATTCTACTGGAAATTTTCAGTGAACAGCGTATCTCCGTTACCCCCCTATTCATTTACTCTCTGAAAACTTAATAAAATAGGTTTGGTAAAAAATTGTCATTTCAACTGTGCCTCTAAGACAAGGCATTTCTAAGACAAGTCAAGATGGAGATGTCTGCCTTTAGAAACTGCTCTCACTTGGTCAATGTTTATTTCTTTGTATTGCTGGCAATATAATTAATCACAACAGTGTTTCAACTCTGCACTAGGGAACTTTGTATTAATGCTTGTCATTTTATGACCGTAATTTTGACACAGTACGAGACGCTTTAGGCTTGTACTTGTCCGCTGTGATATATTTTCTCTTAAGTATGTGCTTTGGTAGATAAGTGCAAACCAGTTTTCTTTTCATGCTATCAAAGCATCTACCTTGTCTTGATTTGACAGTATCCTAAGATAGTTTTACTAATACAGCAAACATTGAATTAGTGTCACTTCCAAACAAATTATTACGAATATCGCATTTAAAAGAGCAATAGCTGTTTTTTATATCAGGTATGTTTGTGGATTAAAACCACAGAAGAAAACTGGTCAACACTGACGTATATTCATGGCAGCAAAACATTTTACAGCCATTTGATAGCAATGTAAAAGGTAACAATAAATTAAATTCTAATAATAATCTAACGTTACTTCTCATTGGAAGACAAGCAAGGGAAAAAATCCCGCTTACAAAAACTTCAATCCAGTTATTACCCACTGGTTTTTGAAATGAATATGATACTCAAGTTATAAAAACTTGAGGTTTTGTTGTGTGCTGTGCAACACTAACTGTAACCGCAATAGCTGTAGTCTTTCAGAAGAATCCTGACTACTTGTAAGTTTTCCCCATGCCCTCTGTCCTAGTATCTACTACATATGGGTGAAATTTCATGAGTCAGTGAAGCTCCACATAGAGATCTTCAACACATAACAAGTATATATTGTATTTTTAGGATTGTTTCCAAATAATGGAGATACTTTGTTGTTGCCAACTCTGGCAATTTGTAAATATTTAGATTGCAGTCACCTTCAACTGGAACATGTAACTGGATACAAGTGAAAACACTTCTACACTTTCACATTTGAATGAGACTACGTGTTTTGCATTCCCTGATTCCATTCCTGTCTGTTTGACAAATTGTGGGAAAAACACTACTCATACCTTCAAAATGGCAGAGGTTTCCTTGTGCACATTTGCTAAATGTACATGTAGATGTTCATACTCTTACTAGGCATACATACAAGTTCTTCATTCAGTGCAATTTCTTTTATATTCTGTGATTGTTTTTACCATTTATTGATTAAATTATCACATTTTTAGAGAATGATGCATGTTAGTTACAGAGTGTTCATAGTATTCATAGGAGCTAATTCTGCATTCGACAAGAAATCGCTTGTGTTTGGCCTGAATTTACTGAACTTATTTATGTAGCAGGAGGAAACGTCCTAATCTTTTCATGGCATTTCAATGTGCTGTTCACAGCCCTCTATATATAGGCGACCACTGCATACATTGAACCTACCTATGAACATCATTACTGAAAACATGATTTTCACTATGCTTGGGTTTTTACTCACTTACGCAGAGGCAGAACATTCTGATGGCATGTGTGCTGAAAACTTCCTCATACAGGAGTTCAAGTAGCAGTCTTTACTAAAGAAGTGCCAGGGAAACAGATGCATTACAGAAAAAAAACCCAGCCAAGAGTAAGTTCTTCAGCCACAAGACCTGTGCACTCTCAAAGTTATGAACAATGGGTAGAATCCAAGGCCAAAAAAATTCTTGTATTTTCAGTAGTACCAGTCACAAAACCCACCTACAAACAGTATGGAAAATGCACTGCAGCACAAGTAGGGTCAAAGCTTGCCATTGGTGCTTTAGAACAGGCAAAAATGTTGTGTAATATATTCAGAAGTGTCAACCCGCCAACCTGTCCAGGGACTGTAATACTCATGATCTGGGAAACAGAAAGGAGAAAAGTGAAGGAATAGTTTTAAAAAGAGAGAAGGGGAGAGAGAAAGCTATAACAAATGATGCCACAAAAAGAGCACAGAAAAACAGTGATGGAAGAGAACATAGAAAACCTTGCTTGAAATTAAAGTCTTCAGAATTCAAGAAAGGAAGAAAGTACCTCTAATAAAAAGTTTTCTTTCTATGACTTTATCATTAATTATCTTTATGCTGTTCCCACAAAATTTTTATGCAGAAAGTGAACACCACCTCTCCCAGCTCAAAAAAGGTGTCCTTTTGAATACGTGCATTTTCTTTTCTTTTTTTAAGTCAATAGCCTGTCCCACCTGAATAAGATACTACTGTAGGCAAGCCATACAAAAATTAAGGTAGCACAAAGAAATGTACAAAATGTATTTTTTTCCTGCTTGGATGGCCTTCAGGAAAGAGAAGTCTAAACAAAACTGTATTGAAGTTCAGTAGCTGTTGCTTTTCTGTCTGAGCAGTGGCAAACCAAAAGCCCTGTGCCTGTGCCCTGAAGCTGCCCAGACACAGCAGCCACAAAGACCGTAATCCAGCAGCACAGTTCTGTGCCTGAGGTGCCCCTGCAGATCAAAGAGAACAACACTTGCACTTGTGCTTCCCTGTCTGTGTTGCTGCTTCAGAACTAACATCAGCCACAGTTGTCCAACTCTTTTCAAGAAGCTGCAAAGTTATTGAAGTTGAGTTTTGGAGAGACTCAGAAGTTTTCATGTATCGTTCAGATTTGAACATTTAAGAGGAAAGCACACATTTGCCAAACAACTGTCTTACTCTCTATATATTTCATTAAATACCCAATATAAATTGTATGAAACAGTAGCACATCATTTACCCCTTGAACTGCTTGAGCAGGCTCAAAGACTGGTATTTTCCCTTTGTTTTCCCTTTTTCTTCTGTTTCCAAATGTATTAACATTGCAATTAAAAAATCAAGAATGGTTTGTGACTTGTGTCAAGGCATCTTACATCATATTGATAGAGGTCTTATGCTAAAAAAGGGGCTTCGATATTTTATTAATATCTCTTACTAATTACAGGGTTTGTTGAGTGGGAAGAGGAAGGGGGAGGGTAGCACCAAGGACAGAAAGGCTTCAAATACCCATTCAAATGGCAATCCATTTCTACACGCGCCTTTTTTCTGTCTCTTTGTGTAGCGTTTTAAGGATCCCGTAACCAGACCATACTTACATTGTAAATTGATGACTTATGAAAATAACTTAAAAACGTTTTCCTTTATTTTGCTTTAAATATTTCACTTCCCACAAGAGCACAGAGCTGGAGACTGTGCTCAGAACTATCCCCCCAAAAGGCCTGCAAAGCAAATCAGATATCTCTCTTTTGTTTTTTAAGTGATGAGTTTGATGTCCTGTCTTTTAATTAATGAAGATCTGCCAGCAAACTCACAGCTAGTTCAGGCACACAGCTCTTAATAGTCATGTGTGATGACTTCAGAATTAGGTCTTATATTTGCCTCATTTTTCTGTGTTTCATTGTTTGATCAGAACTTGATACATGATGTCATTCAGATGAGTTCAGACTCATTTTCGTTACTTGCCATGATAAGGCAGAGCTCGTTCAACACATCTCTGCAGTGGAGGCAACATTTCACTGCTTGGAGCATAAGAAGGGGCAGGGGCATGGCAGACAGAAGGGGTACAATGAGCAGAAAAGCCCTGGATTGCCAGGCTGGCTGCTCCTGCTGCTTGGAGAAACGAAGAAGCCGATGGCCAGGCACGTGCTGGGGCCATCCAGCCCTACCTGCTGCTCCCCTTGGCCTTCAGCACAGAGCAAGGGGCTGGCAAGGCCCTGGCCCTTCCTGCCCTGCTCAGCAGCTCCCAGGTCACTGCCTTCTCTGCCTAGAGCCTCTTCTGAAATAAAATGCATTAAAACATGTATTCTAGAAAAAAAATACTGTGTTAACATGAGGAACATTGCTGATTTCATAACAACTAATATACTTGCTTTGCTTTGGTATTGTCAGGATGTCAACTACTTTTAAAGCATAAATTTTGTTTTAAATTCCAGTGAAAGTACTTCCCTTTGTGCTGCTGATGTGCTACACTTATCTATAGCTAATCCAATTCCTAAACTGAATCAATATAATTAGTTAATATTAAAGTTTTAAAAGTAATCCTGACCATGCTTTCAGGAAGATGAAAATGGTATTAGAGTTGGTCAAAATAAAATTAAAACCAAACTGGCAAAAAATAATAAATAATGGGATTTCATAACTTTTTTCAGAATTGTTTCATTTAACTTCCAAATCACAGTTGCCATCTACTTGATGCATATATGTGCATACATGTGCATGTGCAAGAGATACAAGCACAAAATTAAGCAAAAAAACTGTGACAATACAAGATTAATAATTGCAGAATTTTCAGCTACACAGTAGTTTGCTGAGAACAGTGAAATCTACCTGGTTTACTTCAGTGTGTTTCTGTGGGCAAACGTTAAAAAGCATGTGAGAAAAATGATGAAGCTTTTGATCCAGCCCTTCATTAAGTACATTTTAAGAACTTTCTAATGAGAAAGACATGGCCTGATTTAGAAATCAATGTCTATAACGTTTTTGTAACAGAATTTTGTAGACAGAAATGTTTAGAGGCCTTTGCAAGCAGCCCGCATCAGTGTGTCGGCCAAAAAAGCCAGCACGGAGCAGAACACCGCTTCAGCAGCCTGTAACTACACACCCCGTCTGGGCTGAGTGCCTCTTAGAATAACAGGTTATCATCACCAAAATAAGTTTGCAAATAGGGAAGATATTTGTTTTATAATAAATAAAATATTAAATAAATATTGCTTACTTAATACCTGGGAAAATTTGGAAAAATTATTCCAGACAAAAAATGTGAAACCTCTCATCCGCTGTTTAAGTGGGATTCAATGAACTCTTGAGTGCCACTCAGTCAAGGCAAACAATGGTCTGTGTGGGTGGGACAGATATTTCACCACTTTCATTGCCTGAACTGTAGGAAGCATCCCAGCAATGAGTAGTCTAGAACATGCAGATTCAGTAGCTGTACCATCAGATAAAGTACTTTGATTTTGCATATTGAGACGGCTAAATATATACAATATGAATAATAAAGTCAACATCAAAGAAGTTACAAAAGCTGCAATGCAAATATTGACTTTTAAAACACAGTTCATTTTTTTTTGCCTGTTACCGTTATTTTCTGGGTTGTTAATCTCATCACATTTATTTGGTGATGACTTACTGTTTCTTATACATCAGAGAAACACTGCTTTTTGTAATGCCTATATAGAACATGAAAATTTAGACATAGGGTCATCATCAATGTGTTTTTTGTTGTACTTTGATATTCCAAGTTTTCCATTAGAATTCAGAAACTGGACAACAATATTAAATCCATAGCTTTTAGTAAAAGTATTTCATTGCTAAAGAAATTACTAAAAAAATAATGATTTAACTGTTCTTTCTCAATTGCATCTACAGGTTTCTAACACACTGCATTATTATTTGTCTCACTTGGATGCAGAACATGAGAAAGCATTTGTCAGAGAGCCCTTCTAGAGTGAGAAAATGATTTTTCTGAAAGCAAGCCAGGACAGATAAGATTGCCAGTGAGGTTACTGGTGCACTAAAGTGCTACAGATTTATGTAGAATTGCATCACTTAAAAAATCTAGACTATTTAAATTGTAGTTCTTGTGCTATTTGGGTTGCTTTTAAAAAGAAGTAAATTAATATTTGTGAAAGTGTACTTTTTTGTAGCAATAAACAGTAACATTTAAAGTAAACAATATTTTCCCTATTCTGAATTATTTAGGGCATTTTCAGGCTAAGGTATACATAAACAGCATATAATGTTAAGTCTGCTTCTAAACCAAATAATCTTTTCTCTAATTCTCTGAGTTAAAATTTTTGCTGTTACGTTCTACCTGGATCGTAGGTTTAAGGTCTTTACTAAAACTGCTTCTCCTATGGAAGGCAAAGTTTAATTCAGCACGTATTCTAGTGATATCATCTGAAATAAAACACAGGTTGATACATTAAATTAGTATGTTCCTTGTACCTCTACATTTTTACCCATTAAATACTTCAATTAAGTATTACAAAGCAAAGCTGTCAGTTTTTCAAATACTGTAATATTATGGAGCTCCAAAATTTTGTTGGTATTATTTTCTCTTATCTCTTTTGTCAAATCTGATTTCTGAAGTTATCAGGCTACAGTATCTAAGATAGCTTTAAGATACCGAGTACCAAAGTAGCAAATCTAATTAACATGAAATATTTGATCTATGATAGAAAAAACATCATCTTTTTTTCCAGGTGTATACACCGTATAACCCCCATCCAACAGCATGCTGAATTTCCTGCTGTGCTTGCCTTATACTTTTTTGCATAATTTTTTCGGATCATTAACACATGCAGTTCTCGATTATAAAACCTTGCCTTCTCATGCAGATCTTTCTACTTCAGCAAAGTCATATTGCGTTTTTATCCACTGTTAACGGTTTCCAAAAGCTCTAGATATGTTGCCCCTTTCAAACAATAATACACCCACCTAGAGTTCCAGTTTAGTAGTAACTATAAAGATGCAGACATTAGCACAAGGAATGTATTCATATTATTTTGTTATTAATTAATCATTCATATAAATCAATATCATAGCGATCTTAAGAGGATGAGATGGTTCTCCAATACTACAGCCTTTAAAAAAAAAAAAAGAGAAAATATCAAATAAACTAAAAAATTCAAACTTTAAGTGTTTGAAAAAGCATGTCCCCTGTTTATGTGTCACAGGAAGAGGAGGGAGGTAGGGCTTTAATTCTGGGTTTAGTGCACTTTTACCTGTAGATGAACTTATATTTACTCTGCTTTTCTTTCCCTCCCTCCCCTGCTATCTTGCAGCAAACGTATGCGACAATGAACTCCTGCACTGCCAGAACGGAGGGACGTGCATCAACAACGTGCGGTGCCAGTGCCCTCCCGCCTACACTGGCATCTTGTGTGAGAAGCTCAAGTGTGAAAGGGACCCCGGAGGCTGCAGCCAGAACTCGGCCCAGGGGGCAATGGCACACAGGCCCCTCTTACTGCTGGCTGCTCTTCTGGGACTCTGCACGTGGTAGGCTCGCTGTGCTGGACGGCATCACGCTCAGGCTGCTTCAAAGGAACGTGCCACGTGAAAACAGGACAACATCCAAGCGTTTGCTACTGAAATCTAAAAAGGAAGCAAGAGAGAACAAAATAACCACATACAAACTAAGAAGGCCTAACTGAACTAAGCCATATCAATCAGTTATGGACAGGGCTCTGAGTCAAGACTGTTCACCTCTGACTCGAGGCACGTTGGCAGCTGCCTGTTACGTCAAATCAATCAGTCCTGGCTGCAAAGCTTACACAGGACTGAAGTGGCTTTGACAGCCTCCAGAACGGGAAGAGAACTCAAACAACATTTGCTACTCTATATGGTGCGCTACTGTACCTCCGCCCGGTGTGTGGACCGACCAAATAAAGGCATTCTTTGCTGTCAGTGCATTGTGGGTATAAGGAAATCTGTAAAAGCTGCCATATTGGCCTGCTTCAGTCCCCAAATCCTTCCCGACCTGTGCTTTGTGAACGTTGCTCTGTAACCCTTGTTGGTTGAAAGATTTCTTTGTCTGATGTTAGTGATGCACATGTGTAACAGCCCCCTCGATAAAACTCAAGCCAGTCATATCCTTGTATACCTTAGAAGCACTGCATCAGTAAGATGCTGTGTGTTCACCTACTGTACAAGAGTGGCTATAGGACAAAAAGTGTATTTATCCTTTTGTATTCAAATGAAGTTATTTTTCTTGAAATAATGTACAATGTAGATTTTTTGTATTATTGCCTATTTGTGTTACCAGACAATTTATTAATGTATTTAATTCTAATCAGATAGGAGAAAAATATTACTTTTTATTTAGTCCTTTTCTTTTTCCTTTCATTTAATTGTGCAGAGATTTCTCTGTATGGGCAACGTGCTGGCATCAAAGAATATCAGTTTACATATATAACAAGTGTAATAAGATTCCACCAAAGGACATTATAAATGTTTTCTTGTTGCTTTAACACTGAAAGATTTCAAAGAATAAAAATTCCTGCATAAACAGTTCCAGGATGACGTATTGGTATTTTTAAGGCCTTTTTAGAAAACAAAAAACCAAAAAATATTATTATTTTTACCACCAAGTGTCTGGAAGAAACACAGATTCAGAAGTGGCAGTTACATCACAACAGTCTAACCTGGCTTTATTGTTACTACTGTCATACTCTTGGAAGCAACTTGAAATGTAAAGGACGTAGTTTACTTGAGGAAGATTTCAACAAATCCCAAGCTTCAAAAAGGTATGAAAAGTTGAAAAGTTTTCGTCTTTGTTCTCTCAGTGATTCACAGGCATTATTCCAAGACCAAATTACAAGGTATCACAGAAGCTAATCTTTAATTCATAGCGTTTTGTGGGTGCTATGGCAATAATGAAGTAGATATAGCCACAGTTTATATTGTTTCTCCAAAAGCTTCATTAAAATGATATGTTTGTATATGTACTAGCCTGCTTAAGAAACTGCAAAAACAGCAGCAATCACAAAAAATACCAAGATTTAACTTCTAATAAACTCAAATTTAATATTTAGAAGGAATGTCAAAATATACAGCAGTGAGTAGATAAAAAGTGCTGTTCCAGCAAATAAAGTTTATTTCAAGTATTGCCCAAGGTGTGATAAATTCTTTTTTCCGCCTTTTATTGGGCCAATTACTGAGTGTGACAGAAAAGGATAGCAAGAATAGAGAAGCAAGCCAAAACCACAGCAGTGTTTCAAAATCCTGGGAAAAAAAAAAATAAAAGGTAGCAAGACCCTGAGAATTTACTTCCTGGCAATTTTCATCATAATGGTTATAAATATTTTACCAACATAAGAGCTTAGTGAGGAAAACAATCAGCAAAAGAAAATTTCCTGAGAGAAATACATTCTACCTGGCTGCCTCTCCCAAATGGTGAACAGCCCAGAATTCAGGGCACTGCCTTCGTGGATAACCTCGTCCTGCTGAGGAAGCAAGTTTTGCAGGACAGTACCCAGCTTCCAGAAGTGGGTAAGGAAACCAGGCCTTCCTTTCTAAACAGAAACAGGATTCTAAAAGAATCCTGTGAAGAAACTGGTGGCAACAAGCTGGTGCTTCTTCAGGCTGTTGCCTTGATCCTTCACCATGTCGAATGTTTGTTGTTCACTCTGCCTCTCTTTTTTGTGGACTACCTCCAGGCACAGATGAATTAAGTGCTTGGTTGGATGTCAGTCACGGCCCACGTGAGATTGCAGGTATGTTTTACAAGTATGTTCACGACAACAAACAAAATTCTATGGGGCGGATTCAATGAGGAATGTAAATGCTATTACAAGTGACATACAGAGCCAAGATTACCTATAAGTGGATTTTTTTATATTAAAATGTGGATTTTAAGTTTTCTTAAAGCTTATTGGCACAGACCAAGTTCAGGTTGTGTAATTATTGGAAAAGATGCACTTTAATTGTCATTGTAAACTCAAGGCTTTGTGAAAGTGCTAAGCAATTGTGTTATGCACACTTGGTTAGAAGCTCTTCTGCCAGCAGTGCTGATGTATAATGAATATAAGATCACAATCACTTCAGCTGCATTCCAATTTCATATACTTATGATCTTCTAAACCAGGGCAGAGTATATGGCTTTCCACGTATTTAGCTACCATTTTGTACATTTTATCCTCTTTTACCTATTAATAAAATTACAGTTTTATACAGGAGTACATTTCAATGGAAAATCGTCTTATCAATCAGCCTTTGCTTCAGCTTCATTATTTTTTCCTCTGAACTCCACAGACCTTTACTAATTGAAAATTTTGAGTAACAGGTTCTGTTACTGTATTCCAAGTGTATTTCTAAAATTACGTGTGCATCTTTGAGAGAGGAGATGTATATCGCTCAACATTGCTTTATCTGCAATTTTTTTATTTAATTCAGTGTTAAACTAAGGCAGAATTTGTTCCCCATTTCAGCTGTGAAAAACAGATTCATTTTCATGAATCTCTTCATGATAACATGTAGTTGCAGTGTCTGCTTTATTTTTCACCTGAAAATATAGACCTCTTCCAACATATTTAGTTTTCCTGGAGTGGGTACCCTCTCCTGTGAATGCCTGTAAAATAATAACACATTCATGATACTGCAAAAGGGCAACACAATCACTAAACCTAGGATTTTGGTTCTGTATCAAAACACAGCAAAAGAAACCTACTGTAGAACGATCATTTTCTGTCTGATATTTCTTTCCTGGAAGGTTTAGCATCCGAAAACTGACCAGACTTCACATTACTTAGTTGTCTAGATTACAGCTCAGAGTACAGTGGACCTTAAAACCAGCATTCCTCAGTAGACTGATTCAGTTACCTTAGTTGCAGTTGCTTTGCTACATCAGTCAGTCCTAGTCAGCTTGCAATTCCTGTGTTCTTAACCAAAGAATTGGTTCTGATCCAGGACCTACATGTGTTTAACATCTGAAAATGAGGCAGCTTAAGGTAAGGTGCTGCTCCCTGGCAAGGTAGCTGAAGAAATTTTCACTCTAGTCATCTTCCTCATAGGGAAATTAAGAAAGAGGCATCTGTCTTAGCACTACCTAATTGTTTCAAAAACAAACTACCCAAATGGAGAAAAAAAATCTAGCCAGATGCAAATTGGCCCCAGATATTGCCCTCAAACAATAATTGATCATGATTGAGCCACAGGTGAGAAGTTATTTCATGCAGTGAACAGAACAAAAAAATAATGTGCAGAAAAGACTCCTCAAATTCAGAGAGTTCTGCTTACATATAATTTTGTACATCTTTCTTGTAACTCCAAGACGCCAGGAGGATTTGTTATAACCTCATTGGGATTCTAGGTTTATTAAACCTTTGAATTAACTAGATTCATCCATGCATGCAGTTTATTCACCTGTGAGAAATGTGAGTAATACTTTTCATAGAATATGCAAGACCAGATTTTCAGGCAACCTTCAGCCCAGCCTTCAAGTTTGTCCTTGCAAATGTAAAGTTACAGATGTAAATATTAAGACATGATCAGTTCATTCCCAAGGAAAAAAAAAGGTAAGTTTAATTATTTATGGATGCAAGCATTTATTCAATAAAACGCAGATGTAGTAATCTAAATCAGAAATTTTATATTAACCAACTTTACACCTTTCCCACCCTCGTACAGTATCAGAAAGCAGAGAATGTAAGTATATGCAAAACAAACAAGTAGAACAGCAGCATTTGGCACCATATGGTACATCTCATTTAATGAAATGAAAGTTCATCATCAGTGCAGTATGTTCACCAAGGCACCATTTTTGCCACCATATGCAATAGATAAAATTCCAGTACAAAGCATATGTTTCCCCTTATTGTTTTTCTGGCCATCATTATCTGTACAGACACAAACATATAGACAATGAAATACTGCTTGAGACATTTTACAGCCTCAAAGAGTACAGAGAAGATTAATGTTATACAATATAGACAGATTGTAAGGGCTTCAGGCTTGAATTCCTGCATACATTGCTAGCTAATGCTTATCTCTGAGAAGGACTGGGATAAAGAACACTCCGTGGAAGTGCACTGAATCAGAGTCCCACAGCAGTCAGACAGCCGAAGTGACAGCCTACATATGGAAAGCACCACAGGATGGCATTTGTCCTGCAACTGTCAGCAGGGCCAACCACGTTTCACCTGGAGACATACCCAGGCACCGCTCCCTCATCCAAACCTTTGCATCTGCATTCACAGATGTGCTCATTCTGTTTAGGGTTGATAAGAGACCTGCTACTTACACCACGCTGCCCTATGGAGTTGCTGTACACATGACATGCTATCACTGGAAATACATTTTTTGTATTAGGAGCAAGCCATTGCTGAGCAACTGAAGTAACAACGGTGTATTCTGGGAAAAGAAAGTCAGAGGTAGGTTTTGGGCCTATTCTTGTTTGTTATGAGAAAATGAAACTGGGTTTGGACAGGTATTTTCTGTTTCCCACATAAAGTAATTTTCACTTGAGTATTCTGTTCAGGTATTTGTGACATCCAAGAACAAATAACTAGGCAGTCAATTCTAAAATTTATACATCTTAACGTGACCTCTCATGAATTACATCAGTTCAATCCTATATACTGGCAGCCTTTACAGTTCAAGGCTCATGACAGAGTATTCTTCTTCAAAAAGTAGTAGTACTGGGGGCACTGAAAGGGATGGATTGGATTTGAGAAGTCCGACACCTAAGTGTAAAAACTAGACTATACACATACACATCCCAGCACTGAAGCCAAAATCTCCCTCAACTGGATGCCTCAGAATTCTAAATATAAAGTGCCTGATTCTCACAACTATTTTAAAGATCAGTGCAAATCTAGAAGAGAAGGAAAAATTCTCTGATTTATGATTCAGCTCTATTGCATGAATAGTTGCAGTACCAGTTCTTTTGAGATTAATGCATTTTCTGTATTCAGAAGTGCAACACCACTCCCCCACAAAACTAGCAAAAACACATTAAGAGATGTAGATCATACAGGCAATTACGCTGACATTTTGTGCAACTCATATCCTAAGTTCCCTGATTTTAAGAAGGCCTTGATCTAGCTGATGCTTTCACATCTCTCAATGGCTGTATTCAGTGTTACCTGAACATGTCAGTTGAAACATTTCAAGCCCTGAACACATACGGGGAACATGGTTCACTTTGCACTTGCAAATAATGGTAGATGCAAAATTAGTGGCTGCTGCCTGTGCTGTTTGCAACTGACAGTCCCAAGAAATCTCCTTCAAAGGCTCTATGACTAAATTCTGTAAACACATTGATTAAATGTATTTGCTTACTCTAACTAAGTAAAATACAATGCAAAGTCATTCTTGTAAGATTCTTATGACACTCAAAGTCAAACAACTTCAATTTAGCACAGCTGAGATGCTTCCAAAATCCTCAAAGAAGAGACAATAGGGCTAGACTGTTATTCTCTCCAGCCTGTAAGTGTTCAGATACTTCAGATATCTTTTAACAGGGATGAAGAAACTCTGACCCAGAGAGGTAAATGGAGTTGCCTGAAACAACACAAAAACCAAAGGCAAGGAACAAGTTCAACATGCTCCAGCTCCACAGTACTTTGAACACGAATGAAGTGTTAACACTACAATAACATGGAAAACTTTTTAGTAGCTTTGGGCATAACTACTGCTATGTATAGTATTAGTACACGTATTATATACTATTATTATGCATAACCTATATTACTAATTAAAGAATGCTACTTCAGACTTCCTTATTTTACAATGAGAATCAAACCAAATTTGTTCTCACAAGTGATAGGCAGGACAAACAGATGTATCCCAAATGGTGTATTCCTTGCCTGAACAGGTAACTATTCTTACTTCATTCTTTCTTAACTTTATTAGAGCTTATGAACACCAAAGTCATAAAGAAGATAGCACTTGCATACTGGTATTTTAATGAGAAATAATAACATAGTGGATGATAAATTCAAGATGGCAATCATGCTTTAAACTATCATGGGATCTCATAAATTATTTCCTAAAGCTTAATATTGGTCATTTTAATGGCAGGAGAATTTAATGTATTTATAAAAATGCACTAATAAATTTAGATGTCTATTAAAATAGTTTATTGTTTACTTTTTTGCTAATTTTAATGACCTTATGCATAACGAGTCTATTACGTTCTTCCTTCAAAATAGTCCTTCTAAATACATGCCCACCTCAAAGCTGGCACATGTGCCAAAAACCAGTAAACTAAAACACACCACCAATCACATTTGTAAATTGAGATTTGCTCATCTAATAGATGGCTACACTGACTCATTCAATGCGTGTCTTGTTAACAGCTCTTACCTCTGATTGCTCTTGCTTGGTAGGATGGGAGAACTGGCATGTAGAACACTCTGGTAGTTACATTTATTATCCTGCTTTCTTTTGCCATACTACAGCTTGCTTTCTTCCCTCATGTCACAGTTTTTTCTGCGCTCTCCTAAATTATATTACTTGGCTCTAGAGATCTCCCATGGGCAAAAAGTAGATAGATTGGTACCTATGAACTAGTCTTGGCAGCGCTCTTTTGCTTCCTCCGATGTGGTAGAGTCCCGACTACCTTTACCATTCTCTCATTGAGTAGGATGTAAGGGATGATGACTAAATATGTAGATTTAGTGGTGAACAACTTTCCTGACAGCTTTTTCATTTGCTGACAATATCCAGCATCAGAGTATCTCCCAGACTGTACTGAGGTTAGCCTCATGACACTGCTGCAAAGCAGGCAAGCAGGCTATTTCCATTTTATTCACGGGGACTGAAGCCTGAAGATGTTGAGAGACTTACAAAGTCAATTACAGAAAGAGAGATTAATTCTGACACCTCATCCACCGCAATAAGTACTGAGACCTACAGTTTCCTACTCCATCCAAATTACACAACTCTGATGTTAAATAGTCTTCCATCTGCATGTATTTGCCACCCACTTATTTCAGATTATCTCATCCAAGTCTATTTTACATTACACCTCCTAAAACATTGGAGTTTCAATGTTGTGGTATTTAACTCACACATGTGATTTTGCTGCTTTGGGTTTTTCTCTCTGGCACCTCAGTTCAGGGCTAGAAGGAAACCACAGCTACTATTTTTTAAGGGATGTTATATATGAGTCCAAGTAACAGGAAGCATTTTAACAGTCTGATAAATTAATAAGAAGACACACATATAAAAAAAAACCCCAACATTAGAGCACTAAAATTCTCTTCCAAAATAAAGAGATTGTTATGGGTTTTTTTCCCCCTTGTCTGATTTTTTTCTTAAATGAATATGTTAAAGCTCACATAATTATAGTATTATAACTTTATACATTAATATATATTTTATAGCTTGAAAAACCTATAGCTTAGGCATTTAATTTCTTCTATAAATGTCTAGATACTGACAATTAGGTTTTGATACATAGGTATTTCTGCTTACTGGAAATCTGGTAGCAAAAAGACTCTACATTTTGAATAGACTCATAAATATATATTGAATTTAATTTTTTAATACACAAAATCCATTTTCCTATTGTTTAGTTGGTTTGCTGGCTCCTTGAGAGAAACATTTTCTCTAAATATTTTTGCTTTTTTCAACTAATTAGTCCATAAATCACTACAGTGCAATATAGCAGAGATTACCCTCAAGCCAATAGAGAACAACTGACAATGTACTTACCTTCCTCATAGTCAGCTATCTCCAATGTCTCTATTTTCTTCTAATGCTTTCAAAATTGTCTTGCCACTTTTTTCTCTCTTCCATTTTTCAAACTGGTTTAACCAATAAGCATACTTTTTATTAAGCATGTGATTTTTCCTGTATTTTGAACCAAGTGCAGTGGGCTGATGAAGTACATAAATAAACAATAACCAGATAATCATAACTAGTTTGATTCTGTAGTGGGCATTTTTACATGCTTTCCATTTTCACATTATTACGGCCATTGACTGATATTAAAAATGTGCCAACTCTCAAGCCAAAAAATGTCTCTAAGAGGGGAGACAAAAACTGCAAATGTAAAATTCCTGTAACAGATGTCAAAGACTAAATTAGAAGTCAGTTCATAATGGCAACCATATTAAAAAGAAAAAAGTGTAAGCAAATGCTGAACTTGGAGCATGTACTTTAATAACAGCAAAGGCCCTGTTAGTGTATTTTTGCCTTCCTAATCTAATGCCAACTTTATATTCCTCAAATGGCTTACAAGGGCTAAGATGAGGCAGGATTGCTCTGAGGCAGCATCACTTGTGAGCTGCATGCTTTTGGTCATCCAGCCCTCGACAACTTTAACAAACAAACCACAAAAACCAAAGAAACAAAAAAACGAAGACAGGCATGACTTTGTCATTATTTCTGCAGCCTTAAGTTTCTGAGTGGTAGCTCTTGTGTGGCAATCAGTGGGCAGTCTTAGAACAGCTGCTAATGGAGATCTGCATATTGATAAACAAAGAGCTATCAGGTTTTTTCCCCCAGCTGTCACTCTTAGCAAAGGAAGCCAAGGGAAACTGGAAAGAAGAGGATCTAGCCTTACATATCTCAAAACCAGGACTCAGAAAAGGAGCAGATAGGCTTACAAAACAATATGAGAAAACACAGAACTTCTGTGTAAATGGTGCTTCTCTTCTCTTGACAATTAGGATTCATTCTCCAAGGACTGACCAGTTTGCAAGCGTTAACAACCTGCTTCAGAATCCACTAAATGCAAAGGAAAGCCTCACCTTGATTTCAACAATACAGAATCAGGTTTTAAATTAGATTGAAAAATAATTTCAGGAAAGGAAAAAGTAATCCCTTAGGCATTAACTCTCTGATCCTACTGTAATCTGCAGCATTTGTACAGTTCCATGTACTATTTATTGTGCATTATTCCATTGCAGCACTTAAATTGTTCTCATTTGAATGTTTCCACAGACCCAGCAGTTCTAGTGACAAATGCCTTCGTTTTGGAAGCTGGTCTGTACGGCAGACACCATTTCTATCCAACAGAGAAAGGAACTCCCTAGCTGAAGTTGTTTTCACCAACAATTTGTTTGCCAGCAGCATGTTTTCCTGCTTAATCCGTGTTAACATTTTGTTCAGAGTTATCCTAACTGGCATGTATTCTATCTGATAAACATCTCCTCTTTTCCCCCATGGAAACATTATTTATTTATGACATTATTGTTACAGACAACTAAACAGCCAAGAGGGAAACACATTTGCTTTTCTACAAATACCTGCACATGCTGTTAAACCTTCATCATTTTCCTTATAGAAACATTTAAAACTTGGTAAAAGGCTTTCTAGCATGTCTTTGGTATCCACTGAGAACAAGGAACAGAGACAGACACATACAGCAGTACAAAATCAGCAAGGGTTCAGGAGAACACAAGGAAAATAATGACATTTCAGGTTGTCAGGCTGATATATGAAACCTTCTCCTTTCCAGCCCAATTTGTCATGACTCCACGACTAAGTGAACTAAATGGACCCAAGACAAAATGACTCAAATCGAGAGCTGATTTTGTTCATGTTCTCTGTAGCTTTGCCAACACATGAACTAGCTACTGCATTATTAGGAAACTGGTACCCAGACATACACACTGTGAGCCAGCACCAAATGATCTGTGTTGGAGGTCACAGTGTCCCCCAAGCTGCTTCATAACTGACACTAAGTTAAGAAGGAGGAAATAGCATAAAACAAAATTACCAAAGTGCTTGAGAAGCAAGGAGTCTCAAATTCCCTCTTACTTCACCAGTTAGTACCACATTTAAGTCCTCAGTGACAAAAACACATATTCATTTACAAAAGGACTCAAAGACCTACACATTTGTTTCATAAATTACAATAAAAGTTGTAATGAGTCATCAGTTTGAGTCACTACTTTGCTCCAGGTTGGGACTGACCACGTTCCACATCTTTGAAGTTCCCATTCCATCCGGGGCCTGTACTTTAACCAACATAGGAAGATTTGAGTGTGTCTACCTGTAGTTTTCCCACTGTTCTTTCTGCATGATCTGCTTCTCTACCACATAGATATCTTCAAACTATGTGACACAGTTCAAGACACAGCACATACCCTCAATTACTTTTAACTGACATATCCCTGAATCTTTTCACACTGGGCTAGGAATTTTTCAGATACAGAAAGACTAGTCTCTGCAGAAAGGCTGAAGTCAAAAGAGCAAAATGACAAAACCTGGAAGAAATGAAATGCATAAACTTTAGATGCACAGGACAAAGGCAGTCTTTAAAGCTGGACTCAACTGTAGGTGTATTAGGTGTATTATTTAAGTAATACACACTTACATGCATTGGAATTATGTAGCTGGATGTTCATGTACTTAGAGCATTTGCTAATCAAAGATTTTATAGGGCTTTCCAAATATTTCAATGCTCTTACACAGTAAAGCATTTGCATATGACATGAACATACACTGGGTAATAACTGTGTTTAGATAACTACCTACCTCCTCATTTGCAAATTACCTTCCAAGGTAAATCAACCTTATCCTCAGTACTTTTTCCACAGCTAAAGGATTTTTTTCTGCCCATTATCTGCTTCTTAGTATAGAAGATTTAGAGACATTCTGAAGTCCTCATCAACAGAATCTGTTTCATTGATACAGCCCTTTGCAGCAAAAAAAGCAATGTACCTTGGAAATATTAAATAGGAGAGTCATCACACACTCTTTTCCACCCAAAATGATAGCTGCAGCACATAAGGGCATGATGGTATCAAGTGCAAGATGAAATTCTGTGCAACATCTGAGTGCATACCCACAGTCTGTGACAGTTTTACGAACTGATGTCTCTGTCAGTCTGAGCCTGTGCCTTGACCAGCTACCCATAAAAACACAGAAAGAAAGGAGTGCCCATCTGTGCAATCAAATCTGTGCTTCTCAGAGGCTGAGCCTGTAGAGTGCAGAGGAGCCACTGCATCCCTCGTCAGCCAGGGACCTCAGGGATCCCCACCAGCAGCCTGGGCTGAGAGGCAGGGAGAGCAAACACATGGACAAAGGGTCAGTGAAAGGGCCAGCAATGTGGACAGCAGAAATGGTTATTAGCAAGTCAAAGGGGGAAACATATGCTTTTAAAAAAAAAAAACATCACAAGCATCACTCACTAAAGTAGACAATTTTTAGTTTACCCCCGAATTAAAATTTTTTTGCTGCACACCACTGCTCCCAAGAGCAGGTCAGGTTCTGATTAGTGAGTCCTGCCTGCTTAATGCTTCTCTGCTAAATTAAAAGAGCCATGGAACCGGTCTTACACAAACTCAAAAGCAACAACCCCAAAACAAACAACAACCTGCCCTCCCCGCCCTGCACAATCTAATAAAAACTGATTGTTTCCAACACACCTTAGAACTTTCTAAACTTCTTGGAACAGTGCTGAGCAAGTGGGTTGCTATTTATAAAGTCTTTGTAGAACCATGTGTTGGTTGCACTTGCAGACTCATTGTTCATGTATCTCCACTCCCAGCTGACGTCACTGGGGCCACTGACTCAAAGGACAACAGCACAGACTCCAAATCCTTGCATTCAGTGACAAAAGTTGGCACCGTGCAGACTTTCTTCCTAGTCATATCGTAGCACAAAACAGGAAGGGCTGAGAATTTTAATTTCTAAGTAAAGTGAGTACCAAGGTCATTGGGCTTTGGAAAGAACCGATTGTCTGCTTCTTTAGCTGTCTTCAAAAATCCAAGATTTAATCGCTACCATCATCATAATTTTTACTCCTGTAGATAAATATACACAGACACACACACAGACACATGCACAGTGCTCTAACCCCCAGGACTGCTCCTCAGCCTGACATCTCGTGGCTATGAGGAACATAACACTCTGCTGAACCAAACACCCCAATACCATCGGGACATGCACAAGCATACTAATGTCTGCATAACTTAGGCAAATACAAAACAGCTCTTGAGCAATGCGAGACAATTATTTCACTTAATTAGGTGTGATGTGGTGTCAGCATCATGTTCGGATAAGACAAACTGGAGTAGAATTGTAAAGGGAAACTACACTTACAAATGATGCAGATATTTGGTTGAGTGAACTGCAGATGATATTTTGCTCAAAACTATAAAACTATCTAATCTGAAATAATTTCTGGGACAACTGCAGTTTTTCTTCCGATATTATTAAATATTACTTTGATTTTTACCACAGGAACTAAACCACTCATGCTGCAGTAGCAGACCATGAGTGCAGCAGACAACAGGAGGAACTTAAATGACTTCTCAGACAGGAAGAGAAATGACTAACAGAGTGGTTTGGCCTGTATACACAGGCATAGCATGGGTACATGCCTGGCAGGGGGGAAAGGGGAAACACCCATTCTATGAAGAGTAACTGCCTTTTCTTTTCCTAAAAAAAGTTAGTCTAATGATTCATTTTCAAGAAAAATAACTTGAAACTCAGGGGAAGAAAGATTCTTCCTTTTAGGAGGATTTGCTGCACTGCCTGAAGAGGTTTGACACTCACCTCCTGTTCTCCTTTACTGGCATAGAGAACAACAATCAAGCAATAACACAGAGAAAATAATTTGTGCAGTTTGATTAGTTTCCACACCAGATGTTCCCACATATATTTACATCTCCCCAACTCTCTTTCTCCAGCCAAGAGTATATGCAGCTGGTACTTCTGTAGTCAACACCAAAGCTATTTAACAGTTATTAGCAGGGGGGTTACATTATGGATCCCACCACTCTTCTCTGGGGGTCTGCTTCTGTTTCCATTGAAGTTAAGGTACCATTGCATTCATTATTTTCAGACAGAGCAAGAAAACATCGCTGGAAAACTGTTCTGTACTCTGTTGCAAACCTGCACGTTCACCTCTTCCAGCGGGTGATTTCCATTTCATTTCCTTGCTGGTACTGTAAGGCTCTGCACCTATTCCCTGGCCAGCTCTGGGTTTTCATTCTCTGTGAAGCAGATTCCAATGGCAATTTTAAGAAGAACCGCAACAAATAAAAGCTTTTTCTTGTTTGTTATTCAAGCTTCAATGACCATAGATTTCAAGAAATGGCAACTATAAAATTGCATCTCATTAATGTACCACTGATTGAATAAATCTCAAAGGGGGACATGAGTGTTCCAGATGAAAACAACAGTCATGGGTTCAGGAAAACTTCCCGAGGGCAAGGACTGGCTGGAAAGCCAGCCCCTCAGCTTTCAAATGGCCACATTACAATAAATTACAGCTTCTGTTCATTAAAAAGAAAAAAAAGGTTCTTAATAGTGACAAAAAAGCTGCCACAACGTTTGAGTTCTGGGGTTTGTTCTAAATGCTCTGGTTGCAAGTGAAGGAGTTCCTGTAAGATGCAGAAAGGAAAAACTTACTACCCATTCATATCTTATTAAGAAGAAAATTATATATATTTGCATTTTTGGGAACTCAGTATCTGTGCAAATTTTGCAGCCAGCTTGTCTTCACAACTTCTGTCTCTTGTTGCAGAAGACACGCACATGGGATTCCTTCATGAAGGATTTATGCTTTCTTGATGCAAATTAAAGGTGATCTGAGGTGGAAACATGCTGGTGGAAGCATTGCAGTAACAGCTGGGAAGAAATCATCCTGTATACCCACAGCGTGGTCCGTGGGGATTTTTTGCCACTAGGTTCTCAGTGTGTACATCTGAGGACCAGTCTTTTCCGTGTGGATGATCACTTGGAAAGGAGCGCTAAAAATTAACAAAGGACTCTGGTTATCAGCTGAAAGCAGCTACTCTCCAAAAGGGAGATTTTCAGTGTTTAGATGCCAGGTTAGCTAGATTACCTGAGATAGCTAAAAGCATAAATAAGAAACACTGCTTTTACAAGGCAAGTGATTGCAGGAACTGGTCAGTAATCATGTGATTTGAGAAGAAGGAGGAATGGCCTGTACCTACCCCTGAAGTCCCTGCAAAGAGACAAGATGTGGTGCTGCACTATACCCACACAGTGAGCCTGGGTGAATGCTGACAAATGACTGCCAAAGGGCAGCACAGCCTGGGCAGGTACTACCAGGAATTAGGAAGGTACATAAAAATATGACTCACTGTTAAGTAGCCAGAGAGACCTGGGATGTGTTTCCTGCAGGCAGCACAGGGAGAGGTGCCCAAAACATTATGAAACCCAACCATCTCACTCAGGCACAAACTGAGAACAAAGAGGGTAGTGGGCATCAGGTAAACCCCCTGAAGCCTTAATGGGAAGCTATGGGTACAACTTGCCCAGGTAATTAGATTTATCATATTGTTCACAGCTAGCTTGGACTTGCAATGTCACAATGTTTAACGCTCTCCCATGGTGACTGGTATTCTAGTATAAAAATCTTGTGTAAGACCCACAAGGTTAAAATCATTTGTTGTTCACCTTCTCCTTTCTGAATGAGGTAACAAAGGGCAAAACAGCCCACAATTAAAGGCAAATTACACGGCTAACAATGTCGGTATAGTAGTCATCGAAAGTAGAATTAACAAACACGGGCATCTGTTTTAGCATGTTTTCCTGAACTTTTCCTGAGTTCTGCCACTGACTTCAATGTAGGCACAATTTTATCCAGAAAATGTATCAGGTCAAATTCCATTAGAAAATGAATGCCTCTCAGATGTTAAGACATGCGGAACACTGCATACTTCGGTATTAAAATAAATTAAAAAATCTTTGCCATAAGAACTTTTCTCTTCATAGGAAAATGAAATACGTTTGCATCATACCATTACAGTGGCTTGTTCCCCTCCCTCGTGCACAGCCTACTGTAACTCCCACTCTTCTTGTTATAACAGAGAAAACACCAGGGCCTCTTTCAGCTGCACGGTGGAACTGGATTATTAAAGCTCCAAAGATCCAGAAATGATGTGGGATTCCCAAACGCATCTAAAATCTGGCCCCCAGGTCCAGCAGCAATGAAACAAAACAAAGAATGTTATATCATCTTCCAAATCATTTTTGAGAGGTAACAAGTGAAAGCAAGCATAACATGACCAAGAAGAATAGCAGGGTCAAGAAAAGCAAAAGGTATCTTGCACATGATGAAATGGTGCAAGAAAACATCACTTGGTCCCTGCCTCCCAGTAATCAGAAAGCTCTGTCATCACAAATGCTTAGGGAGACTAAATATCAACAAAAAAGCTCTCCCTTCCACCCCTGTTCAGCAAGCTCATTTCAGCCAGTCATAAAACACAAACATAAAAAGACTTCAGTAAAACCGGGAGACAGCAGATGTTAATTATAGCAAAATCGTATCAAAGCCAAACTGAAATTTGGTTTTGCTTGATTAGTTCAGCCGTATTCCCAAATAGTGCAGACTACAGGATGTGCAAGCCTTTGCCACTTGACGAAGATATATGTAGACTTGCCCATCCTATGTAACCAAATGTCACCTCTGTAGTTATTAGCAATTGCCCTTAAGCTAATGCATCATATGTCTTTTTGACACGAGTAATGGCTGGGTTTGACAAAGAAAAATTGCCATTTCAATGGAAAATGTTAAAATATAACTGAAATCAAAGACAAAATCATTAGTGAAAAATGTACGAGATGACAGAAACATGTAACTTCACTGGAATTACCAGTGGTTTGACTGGCATTGTTTTAGTCCTAACAAGCAATCAGTACAGTACAAGCCACAAAAGCAAATGGAAATGGCAGTTACAGTACTTTGAGACTCGGTGCCCTCAGTGTTTAAGAGTTTCAGTGCTAACCAGAGAACAGCATCACTCCTAGAGAGTTTCCATTCCCAATAAATCTAGTGCTTAATGGCCTAATTCTTCAGTTTTAAACTAATTTTAAACTGTCAAACTATTTCAAACACTGAAGCTATACACACTGTACCAAAATGAGGAATAAGACCATGTCCCTCAGGGTCAGCTGCTGTGCTCCTCCATCACACCCTTTCTGGGAAGTACAGAAAGGGTCTGAACAGTAAGTGCTGCAAATCTCTCCTTCCAAACCTCAGACATTTGCAGTATGCCACTGTCTCACTTCCAGTAATTGAAATTAAACTCTCTAAATATTCCAATCAATTGCTTTTTGATTTACTGCCTTCCATGGCATTTTCCTCTTTCATTTATTGGTGCACTTGACTTGTATTTCTTACAGGGACATTGCGTGCTACAATTATGTGTCATTCTTTTAAAATGTCTCTTTCCTTCTAGTTCAAGTTTAGGTTGTACCCTGCAGAGTGCCCCTGAACTGATCTTTCCTTTCCCCTGTCCTAGCAGTGATCACTGCCTCTCCAGCTAGCAATTTTTCCACCACAGCTATGATTAGAATACTGATCAAAAGGTTCTCCTGAATCCTGTCTCAATAGGACTGCACTAAGCATAATAAGTTAACCGACTTAAATATCTTCCAGCACCCATTTATAAGAGAGTTGTACCTCATTTCCTACATTCAAAAGCAGTGGTCGTAGTCTTTGTTTCCCCACAAGGAAAAATGGATCCAAATCATGAGTGGACTTTGCTCATCTGCAATGCAGTACTGGGCACTCTGGGACTGTTCTTTCTACACTAACCACTGTCAAATGAGCCAGAAGACCCTTGTGCCAGCTGCAGTGCACAGGGGTGATGGAAATGTTATTAGAGCAGCTCTTCTAAACCCACGGACTTATGCATCACCTTACTGATCAACTGTTACCTGTTTTGCAGTAGTTGGAAATTTAGGTGTTTTCCAAAAGGTGAATTTAAAATACCCCTTTGTATTCTACCCAATATTCAAAATACTCTGTCATTCAGACCCATTGCGTCATCATTGGTACTCAGAGAGATCATGCTTTTTCTGCACCCAGAGCCCTCACTCCAGCCCTCCAAACACTATGCTTTTCTTCAGCAATAGAATTCTCAAAATCTCTAAATCAATCCATTTCCAACACTAATATGCAGAGGGAGATTTCAAAAGAGAAAAAGCCTTTGGGATAGTGATCTCTTCATTATAAGTACCTATTTTCCCCATGTATAAACATTGCAAAATATACCCTTAAGTCTAAGTATAATGATACCTGTTCTTAAAGCACCAGAAACTAACAAGGAAACTATGCCTATGCTGCATCAACAACTCGCACGGCCAAAGAAAGTGACAGGGTGTGAATTTTCTGAAATTTTAATTAAACCTACAAGAGTCAATAAAACCATTTGTTTTGTTCTAGCACCTGGTTTTCGGCAATAATATCTTCATGCTGATGCTTGTTTAGTTGTATTAGAAATTACATGATCTGCTCAGCTGCAAAAAGACCATCATTTTGTATGTAATACCTGGGAAAAGTACTGGCCGTTTAAAAGGGATTCAGAGTTACTGTGACTACTATCTGTAAACAGTCCCAACTGCAGTGTAGCATATCAGCATGTCCCAGAGGAAGCAAGCTAAACGCATAAGCAGTTCATACAGTTCATAGGAACCACTAAGCGATATTCTTTGTGAAATTTCCTAAGTCTGACAATATTAATAGCACAAAAGACAACAAGCTATTCAATAGCTCCTAAGAGGAAGATAAGGGAAAGGGAAATAAGAAGAAAATAAAAGAAATTGTGATAAATATGATCACTTTCCATTCAGGCAGCTTTCTGCTGTGTTATACTTTCTGCACACCTACTAGAAATCCTTAGGTACACGCAGAATTCTAAAAAACATAAAAACATTTATCTACTAACCAGTGATCTCTCACTGGTCCGAGGCACTCCATGTAGCAGCACTCACTGGTCAAAAGTTTTCTGCCACTGAAAGAATAATAGTCTCTCCTCAACCATTTCTGTCCATACTAGAGCAAGGAACCAGTCAGCGCAAGTGGATCTTTGTCACAACCACTACCCTGGAGAGTTTACAACCTTTTCTGTATGGGATTTAAACAGAACATCTTAGAATTCTTGGTGACTTAGAACCCTTGTCTTCAATACCCATAAACTGCAACTTCCCAGCAATATTTACAGCATCTTTTAAAGCAAACACCTCCTTGTCAGAGACTGCTGAAACAGCAATATCATGTCTCCTTATTCCATTCAAGTCAGGAAATTGCCTGAGCATCCATAGACTGATTGTCCAGTTTCTGACTTCTGTTCACCTGGTTAGTGCATTACATTTCTACAAACAGACCTACAGTTTTTTAGTACTATTAACAACATGTTTATAATTTTAGTAATTTTGGACTGAGGAGTAAGCTTAATGTAAACCTTCTGACTTTATTAAACACAGGACAATTGCTGACCATCTTTATTATTATAAAAGTAGGCAGATGGAGGGTTGCTATTTTTAATTAACAATACCAACGAGTTCAATAAGACTGATGTTTGTTTCTCAGTTTCAAAAGTTCAAGAACAGAGAAACAGCAATATCTTTTCAGCTAACAGGACTTTGCTGCCCTTTGGGTATACTTTAACTGAATCAAAGAAATGTGAAAACACTTGGCTTTTTTCTGCATTTACTGTTCCAATCAGAAACCCCAAGCAAATGATATTAAACAGGGAGGAGGCAGATACAACTAATGCTTCTCAAACTTTTTTCAGCAAATTCTTCACTCTAGAGAACTGTGATTAAAAAAAAAAAAAAATCATGTATCCAACTTCCAAGAAGTCGTTCTCAAAGCATTTCCTTTAATGGACAATGAGCTGGGTAAAAGCAATAGATCTTGATTTTTTATTTCTGACACCCTAGGATTACTGTAGCTTTTAGGCTCAGGGTTAGGAATGCTTACCTCCCACTGCAATAATTGAGGTTGAGGCCTCTGCAACTTTGGGGTTATGTCTTTTACGCACGTGATACAGGGATGCTGACATGTTCCTCCCTATGCACTGAAGATCAGTTTGCTTGAAATGCAGCTGCTTTATTATATATACTTCAATCAGTTGAAGTTAATGCTCTACTCAGCATTTTTTCCACACTGACTATATGAAAAAAAAAAAGAAAAAGGTTACATGCTTCTTGCACTCCTAAGTATAATAAGAAACCACTGCCCAAGGCAAGGGACTCTGTGTGACAACTTAGCACAGGCTGGCAAAAGGCCTCTTGGTACTGCTTCCTAAAACAGGGATGAGGGATTGACTGAAGTGTTCTTTAGTTCATGTCACTTGAGGAGAAAGGGATGAACAAAGGATACAAAAAAGCATAAACCATGGAAGCACTATACAGGCAGACAAGAAAGTCACAAATGGGATTAAAAGGGTGAGGTTTTCAAAGGATGTGCCAGAAACATCTGCCTCTGCAAAGAAAACTCATTTTTGGTCTAGAAAAATGGAAAAATCTGTAGTCTTTGTAAGTATAGTGGCTGCACCAACAAAATACTTGATTTCCCCCCTTCCCCTCCAAATTCTTCTCCTAGAAGCAGCAAGATTCTCAATACTGGCTAACCACACTGACCAGAAACAATATTCTGTATGCACAGATGAACACACTATGTCACATAAGATTATCACACAGATACAGCTGGCAAGGTGGGGCCACACAAGGACCCATTAGCATCAACTCCAAAATAAGCAACCATGTCAAGCTCAGGCTGCAGTGTAGTGAAACGCCAAACACCAGTCACATTAACAGGTTCTGGATTTGAACTTGCATTCTTTTTGTGAGTGGAGACTTGCCAAACTCCAGTGACGCAAGGAAGAACAAGCAGTGTCCCATCACATGCCAGTTGTTCTCCAGGCACACCCTGCTGTATCACAGGTTAATCATTGTCACTTCATGCAGCCACATATCACATGATCTATTAATTATTACTTAATGCCACTACACTACTAGATTGTTTGATGAATTCTATTAGTAATTAGAATTGCTCATGTTTTGACATTCAGATAAAACTTCTCTTCACAGTACTTTCCTGATGAAGAGTCAGAAAGAGAAAATATCTACTTTTATTAGTTCTTAGTAACCAGGTGCATTTTATTTGGACGACAAATAAAATTTCTGTTTCCTGTGCTTGTTGATTTATTTCAGCGTTAAATACAAAAGACTAATGGCAATCCAAAAAATGAGACTAAATTCAGCCGCGTGTAAAACAAACCATTGTATGTCTTTATACGCATTTAGAAAAGAGAGAAAGGATGCCATGCCAAGAGCTAACACTGATATTTATCTCGAAAAGGTCAAATGAGAACAAGATGCTTTCAGACACCAGATAGAATTAATCTTAGCACTAGTATCCAATCATTTGCCTTTACAAAGAGGACAGCCAAGCTGATGGTTTGTTTGCCACTCTCTTTTTTCATGGAGAGATTTCAATATTACAGTACCTTTGCAAATTCTGCCCAAGAACTGAACCAACTGGGTTTGTTCTGTAAAAATGAAGTGTCTGATGGTTTGAGGGAAGGATGCTTGAAGGAAAATCATATTTTTTTCATATCTTCCATTTTACATTGGTTCAGAGCCAAGTAGAAAGACAAGGTACCTGAGCTGCCTTCCTTGTTAACCTTCCCTGAAATTACACGTATTTAAGGAAACTTGTAAGCTTGCAATAATGCTCTTTAGCTCATGCCTCCCACTGTGAGCCAAGTCTTAAACACAGTGGTTCTACGCCATTTACACTATGAGCTAAATATCAGCCAACTGCGTCTCTTGAACAAACTGTTTTAATTCATAAACTTTCAAACTCTTTGCATATTTAGCAGCCTGTTAGCTCTGTGTTGGATGTTCACCTGATTACCTTTTGTCTATCTTTTCCTCTATACATTGGGATAGCATTTCTATGGGATTTTGGTAAACACCAGCAGTAGACTGAAGCATTGCACAGCTGAAAGACAATTACAGACAGGTAGTTCTTCCAAAAGAACACATGGTGAGTATCTTGGACATCTCTGACTATACATAAACTATCCCTGGCATACATTAAGTTAACCACATGCGAAAAACCTCCAGCAACTTAAATACTTACAGGATTGGACAGGTTGACTTATAAAATTCAGCTGAGGTATGGTACAACAGAAGGGAGAAAAGGCAGGAAAGATCTTTGTACATCACCTGGTAACTTAGTAAGGTGGGGGTCTCCTGGCAAATTCCACATTATTAAAAGCTACAGGGATATTGATTGTAAAACTACCAGAAAAAAAGATTTCTTCAATTAGACATATGTCCATTAGTCTTATGCATGAGTAAGAACTATTATCCTAGAAGTGATACTACATCTCCTTGAGGAAAACCTTTCAATTGCTTTGGGGAAAAAAACCAACTAATTGAAGACATTTAAAGACTTCTCTGGTAAGACCATGGGCAAGAGTTCTTGATTAGGACCACATTAGCAAATGTTTTCCCATGCAGAAACATTAGAGAATTTATGTTTCCATTTCAATGCTATCAACAGACATTTAATATTCTGGGATATCATTTAGAAAAGTTATCAACACCAGGTTGTTTCTAACATAAATGGTGTGGTATCAAATTTTTACTTGTTGTGTTCTGGTCTTCTGTATTTCTGTTCTGGTCTTCTGTATTTCTGTTCTTCCTAAAGCCACATTTTGCATTATGCATATAAAAAAGCAGTTCTGAAAGAGGCAAACCAGCCTCATGCCCCTTGGCAAAGAGCCACCTCTGAACCTGCCATTTGTTGTAACTATGAGTTTAGTTAAGGCCAGATTGCAACATTTTAAAATGAACTCACATATTTTCTGAAAAGCATACTGTCAGGTAGAAAGTCATAACACAGAAAAAAAATCACCAATAACTCAAACATTTCAGAAGGCTTAATAAATAAAATCTAACTTCACAGTCATGTGAGCAGCAGAGATCCTTATAATGAATGGGCAGAAAACGCTACAGCAGATCAGGAATTATAAAACTAAATTAGAAACCCAAATCTCATTTGCTATAAAAACAAACGGCTCTTTGTTCTTCAAAAGGAAGTTGCTAAGAGAATGCAATGAATCACCCTTCCACAGTCAATTTCAGATGCTTAATCCTTTCTATATTTCTATTAGCTAATTATACATGCACCATACATTTCAGCATTTTGCAAAGAAGTCGCTATCATTAACATCTCATCCCACAGCTTGATGAAGTTAAATGACTCAAAACTACCCTTCCTCCACATAGTGGACATGGAGGGAAGAGCCAAAATTCCACAGCACATTTCAATGAAGGCGAGAGCCTTTCTTGTAGCAGCTCGCTACAGGGCCATGCGTTACACACAGCAGCTCTGCCTGTCATTTTCCTTTCTGCCTCTTGTACTGGGTCTGCCCAAGATGGTGCTGACTTTTGTCAACTCTTACAGTCTTAGTGTTTTATACCTGTGACAAAAACAGTGCTGACACAACCAGGGTTTAGCCATTGCTGAGCGATGTTGCACAGAATCCAAACTTTCTCTGTGCCATGCCTCCCATGAACACAAGCTGGGAGGGGACACTAAGAAGTAGATGACCCAAACTAACCAAAGAAATACTCTATGTCATATAATGCCACGCTCAGCAATAAAATGGAGAGACGGAGTGCCTCTTCTGTCACTCAAATGAAATAAGGAGTGCTCTGGACAGAACAACTTGAATTTCAGGCAAAATAGTAATGTAAGGCTCTCAGCAGCCCAATTTCTAGCAAAGAGACAAGTTAACAGACACAAATATTTTTGCAGTGAACATCAAAGTCAATAGAACAAAACCTGGGTATGAAGCTGGGCATTTTCTACAAACAAGCACAACTTCTTCTAGATAGCACCTCTGTCTCACTTTTATAAGCTGTTAAAACCTTGAGAATTGTCCTTTTTTTCCTCCTTCACAGAGCATCCCAAATTTGCCTGTGAGGCAAAGGGGAAAGGAATCCTGGTTGGCATAATTTTCATTGTTCAAGATGGATTTTTTTCAAGCTGAGATTTTCAAATAAGCTTCTAAGCCTTGCAACTGGAAAAATCGTTCAGAACACAGCCAAAAGTGGTTCTTATGCCTTAATTACAGTGCTTTCTCAATTTCTCACCCATCAGAGGACACATCTCTTCTTGCATATAAGGGAAAGCAGAACGTCTGTGACCAAGTGTGATATTGTTAACAAGAGGATTTAATTGAGACATGTTTTTGCATCCCACATTAGGTGTGACTCTAAGTTATGTTCATGGGTGACAGGAAAATTATGTCTTACATCTGTGGAGATGTGTAAATGCCTCATTAGGTTTAATAATTACCTGATAGAGGGGCAGTTCTGCAAGAAAACTGCTGTTACTGAAAAACAGAAGGGACACAAAAAAACACTGCAATTTAATCATCACTGATCTTGATGAATTAACTCACCTGTCCAGAAATAATTTTATAAACATACCAATAATGAATTCTATATTGTAAAAAATCCATGAATGGGTTACATCACAAAAAGGTTATCAAGTAGCCCATGAAATCAGACCCAGAATACATTTTCAGACTTGAGCTCAGTTCAGCCTGAATTTATATGTTAGTCTACATATGACAGAGAGAGAAAAAAAGGCGAAAGAAAAAAGACATTGCTCTGAAAAATGACACAAAATGTCTTAGGAACCAGTTCTTTTTCAATCAAAAAAGCTACAGATATCTTTGACAGACAAAAATCCATAATATATAGCTGATTTCACAATGCATTGTATATCTTAAAAAAAAAATAAAACTCCCCACAAAACAAAACAAAAAACCCCAAACAAACAAAGAAATAAAACACTGCCTTCCTGGTTGTGGCACAGGGGCACAAGACAAACTCTCCTGACAATAAAAAGCTCTCAAGGAAAGCTGTATTATGCAGTTTACAGCTAAATATGGATTATATCCATCTGGGAAACTTTCTCAACACTTTATCAGCATTACCAACTTCTCACAATGAGAAGGTGGTGAGACAAAGGAAGCACAACCCTCACATGAGCCAACTACGCATTTTGACACATACCATTAAACAAAAAAAAAAATAACCAGTTTATTATATTTAACATTTTTACAAAATAGTACAAATTCAAGTACTGTAACTCCATTAATGCATGACAACAAAACCTCCATACAGGCAAAAGCAGCACATGAAAGAGACACTCCAGAATATTTAGGAAGTCTTTGGTACTCAAAACATAGTTTAAGATGCAGCATTAACTTAATCAATACAGGGCATTAAACACAGACTACGACATGTGGATTAACACCATGAAAGTAAAGTTTACCTATGGCTTTCACTCTTCTCAAAGGGTGACTACTGGACTCAGGAATCACTTAAAAGCTTTACAGCAATTTTAGGATGGAGAAACTACTCAAAATTACTCTAAACCCAAGCTGTTGAAAATTACTGATATTTTTCAACTTGTACTGAATTTAACTGCCTCTTCTTAGAACTATATGACAGCAAAGCACTAAACACCTCACAGACCTAGAGCCTATTCCTCTACCCCCTAAGCAGGCAAAACCGTGAAAGAATCAACTTGTCTACTTAAGGAATATAGGATCAAGCTCACAACAGACAATCAAATTGCATGGCAAAACATGATCAAAGACTGTATACTCTAGTCTATTCTGCTGTACACAAAATTTACAAATTTTTTATGCATAATCCACATATTTACAAATGCTCTCAATTGTTCCATCAAGTAATGTACTCAACACAATCACAGTTTACATAATTTTGAGGTAAATCCTTAACAAGTTAGAGGATTGGCAGAATTTCCTCTGCAAGGCTGAATCTCACCAGTGGAGGATTTCTAATGAGAAGATCCTCTCACCTTACCACACAGCAGTGTACGCTGGGTGTAGCAGGTGGGTAAGACGGTTACAGAGATGAAGGGTATTACTGTGAATCCTCTGTGTTGTGCTTGATTCTTCCTGATGGCTGGGAGGCCCGAAAGAAGCAAAGAATACTCAGGGCAGACAAAAAGAAACTGAAATATGTAGTAGCAGATTCTGCTCTGTGGAGCAATAGTGTATATTATGTTGCTTGTAGACTAGGAAAAAACTGCAGTGTTAAAGCATGCAGTGTCTGTGCACACTAATTGCAGGATGCTTGTGTGAAAAGACAACGGGAAAAGCAAAAGAGGATGTGAGACAGGATGAATTAACTTTCTTTTTTGGTCAACATTACCCTAGAAAGAAAATCCATTTAAGAGCTTGATTTTCTTTCAAGTTTTCAAGTCAGGCTTCACATTATCTAAATACCCAAAACTGCACATCTGAAGACATCACTCATATTTATTTTAGCTTATAGTTATAACATTTCTGCCCCTCCATAATTACCTTACAAGACTGCCTCAACCTAGAGGTGGACACCACTTTACATGGCCTGATCTTTCAAGCTAGCTTACCTAAACGCATTTTAACTTGGGGATGTTCAGAACACTGCAACAAGACCACTCACTCATTGAATTGCCATGAACACCACAGGGAACAAGAAAGGAAAGGGCAGAAAGAAGGCTGCAAGCTCCATTTGCATTCACAAAAGGTGATAGAAATTCTGTCTAACTAAGAAAAGACAGTTTTGAGTTGAAGTATCAAAGATCACCTGAATCAATCAAGGAGTTAAGATAAATAGTTTTGTTCTTGAGAAGTGACATCACCTTGCATTAATATATTCTCCCACAGAATAGATCTAAAGTATATATTTCATGTTAATGCTGAAAATCTTAAAACTCATCTTGTCATGGCTATCCTCACCTGCACTTTTATGGTCAGCTGCTTTAATTAAAAAAACTCACATAAAAAGGCTTGAGATAACAAAGAAAGGATATCACAATTCCACTTTGAGAATGTCTTTTTAAAGCAATACTGCATCACTACACCTTTGTAGACTATCTTTAAACAGATCATTAGAAGATTTAGGCAGGACCTCAAAGTAGTCAGTTAATTAATTATATATGCATAAATGGTATTCATGTTTACTACATACTTACTTCAGTATGCTTTTTCGAGTGTAAAATGGTTTGTTAAGTTGATAAGTAAAGTAGTTTGATGTTTCAAGACAAGTCTACTGACTATACTTTACGCCCACTGGAATGACTGAAATCTGTTTTCTGCACGCAGTGATAAGGAATAATAAGCATTCATCTCCTTGCACCATCACAGATGTTAGCTAGAAGAGAGGCATTAAATATTCAGCCATTGTTGCTACTCATTGTGTAGTAAGGGGTGAAATGAAAAGGAACAAAAACTTGTTTTCCAGAGGTCTTCTGAGAAGGTGAAGGTTGGACTTGGTACTGATCCCCAGTGACAGCAAACTGGCAGGTTGTTTCTTGCACAGCTCTGGCTAATAATCTGTCAGCCCAAACTTCTGTATAAATCCCAACGTTAAGACTGGAAGGTTCAGACAGACAAAAATGCTGCTGCTTAAAGACTTATCAAGACCAATAACATGATACTAAATTTTTTAATCCCTGAAACTAGTGGTCAGCAGAGGAAAGCTTTTAATTCATTCATCCTCTTCAACATAAGTTGATGGAAACCAGCCCACCTAAAAAGGGGAAAAGGAGAACAAAATACATGAGATGCACAGGTGCTTTTTTAATGGCTGAACTATGTAAAACAAGCATGGATCCGTTCAGTAAATATATTAATAGGATTACAAAGATAAACTTGACTGACCTGACACAGTTAGGCTAAGTAGCCGTAATGAAAGAATAACTTGCAAATACGACAATTTGGAGACCAACATCCTCTACCCCACTTTCTCTCAAAAAACCCTAATGAACTTTTGCCCAAATTGGAAGTATAAGCATTCAGAAAAATGGCAAGAGCAGTAGTTTTACTACAGCCAGGACACTGCTAACTTTTCAGTGAGGAGTTAAACATTTAACAGGTTTCAGTCAGGTCCAGGGAATCCTCTTACAAAGGAAACAATAACTGATTTGATTGCTTTACATGGAGTTAAATTCCATTGCCATCAAAATTAAGTTTTACATATGACAGAACTGGACAGCAGAGTCCAGTGTTTTACACTTCATAAGTTATAATGCTATCTCCATTCCGAAATTAATGATGTGTCAAATAAAGTTTATAGAAGAGATAAAGTAATGTCATGTATTTTTTATTTTATGCATTTGCTTTAGGTTTTTTCACTCAGACTTGTTTATACCTATAGTCAATTTAACACTTGTGAAAGAACTCAAAACCAAACCTAGAGCATGTTGGGAAGGAATAACCACATTAATTTTGTTTTAGACTACCTTGTCAACGTATCTCCAGAGGTGAGGTTATGATCTCAAGTCCAGGCTATGAAAACTATCAGAAAGAATGCTAGAATGTAACGGGGCATCCTTTAGAATGTGGGCAGCTGGACTAGAATGGGTTGTTCAGCTTCCTTCACATGTAAAATGTATACAGACTATCACTATTTCTTCTGCTTCCTTATTTCTTCTTGTCTAATTGTCCGTTTCATTTTAAGATCATAACCAAGCTCATGTACATAAAAAGTTTTCGAAGTTGCATAAAGCAGTAAATCTGGACATCTACTTCAACTAGACTTGCAATTATCATCCCCAGCTTCTGAACAATCAACTTGCTTCCACCTCACATTCCTTGATCCTACATCTCAGCTCTTCAGACATAGAAGCAGCAGCCTCAAATGCTTCTGACTAATCTGCATTAAAAAGCAATAAACAAAGATTGAAACAATAAACCCTCTGTAGGTCAAAACTGAAATTTCACTTCCATGCAGCTCTCAGAGTGCAGTGTAAAGCAACTTCGTAAAAATACCTGCTAAGAATGTCACTTCACATCAGCCGCATCTTTAGAGATTAAAGCAGCAGACTCCTATAAAAAAGGTCATTGAGTCCATTGCATTGTGGTCTGGCAGAAAGGTGTGGGAAATCAATCTGTGTTAAAGTGCTAAACAGAGTTCCATAGCACCAGGAACCTGGGTTTTGACACCAAACATGTGTGCAAAACATTTCCAGTAAGGTCAACTGTACCAGTATTATTTTCCAACCTTATAAACTCGCCCAAATAGCCAGCCTGGTAGGTCACATTAAATAACCAATTAATTTAGGTGCTGGGAAAGCTACTTGGCAAGAGTTCTGCCTGGCTCCTGTGAAACAAAGCTCAGAACATGTTGCTTCTTGTGAATTTAAATAAATAAAGAAGGTTTACCATGTAGGAACATACCTTATTTATTTTACAAAATCACTGTCAGTGAAAGAAAAATGAGACACAGGAAAAGAAAAAAAAAATAGCCTTACCCTTCCATTCACTTCACCTCTCCACCAGCCGTTCGCACTCATCTTCGTATAGATTTTCACAACATCCCCTTTCAATAAGGACAGCTCTCTCATGTCTCGGGCACAGAAGTCATACCTGGCTATGGCAATGCCTATCACCTTTGGGCTTAGCACTGAAATGAAGCAGAGGGTGGGATTTTCAGGGTTTGTTAACTGAAGGCTACCAAACTTATGTAAATAACAATACTGTAAAATATAAACTAATGATTTCACAACAACATACACTGGCATTCATTTTACATGAACAGGCACACTACAAAGATCAAGCAGACTTAAACGCTGATGAATGGTGTACAAGTTGAAGGGATTTTGTGATTGCTTTTTTAACAGTCATATTTTTAGAAAAAAAAAATCACACTAGATAAATAAACTACATAAAATATCCCCAACCCTGAGATTGCTAAATACATTTGCAGCTATTGTATTCTTGTGCTTCATAATAAAACTGGCTGCCAGTTACACGCATCAACATATTTTACAGGTCACTCATTTCTTTCCAAAAGAATTATTAGCATTTACAGTTGATTTAACTTTAGACCTCTAATGAAGCAAAACAAACAGAATAAGTTGCTGTTCTTTCAAAAACAACTCCCAAGTTAAATATTAATGCACTTAAAACTGGAAGCTAACATTAGCATGAGCAAAAAAGTACAGACATTCCACAGGAAATTTCCACGGATCATTTGTCACAATCTCCATGAATATTGACTGATGCAAATCTACTCTTTTCAGGAGTTTATTCTGTGAATCACCAAGGAATTTTTTCTACAAAATTAAGATTCAGTGAAATTAATACTTGAAAATTTTAAGGCACATCAACATATAGAAGAATTTTGCCAATGTAAAGCCCAAACATTTTAAGCAATAAAAAGCTGTCTATTTTTTAAAAAAAGCAAAGGTTAAAAAGCCTCATTTCAAAAATGAACCACTTCTCCCAAAGTGTTTTATAGGAAATTATGTTTCCAGCCCTGATGTAGAATGTTCAAACTTGCAAAAGAAATCCTCAACATTTCCAGGATGAGGACAATGAGGGGAAAGTGGGCCTGGCACCTAATAGATAAAGGCCTTTGACTTGAGCAGTTCAGAAAGAACATCTACTGCTCTACCGCATTTGGTATTGGCATTATTTGGCCAGAGCATGTTTTAGATTTTTTCTCTCCATTAATGCCACTGTTTTCCCTGGTAAATCACTGCAGATAGAGTTCATGAGCACAAGCAAGCTTCCTACTGAAAAGATCTCAGAAGAATTCATATGATCATCACAGATGACTTGATATAAAGTACATAGAACCATCTGTTTTATCAGCACCCGTTCAGATTCCTTAGAAATGCCCAATCTTCATTAGGAAATACCATGAAGATTCCAGTTTTAGCACTGCTCCCAACAATGTAATACTAAAAAATTCATGGCTAGTTGGCTTTAATTTACATCAGGACCAGGAAACATGGCAAATGAGCTAGAAAATCCTGACAGTTTCAGCTCTGTTTGTGTTTAAGATTGCTTCTGGCCCCACCGGGTCATAGATACATAGGCTCTTACATAAAAGTATTAAATGTCTGAAAATCATTATATGCTCAAATATTTCCAGCTTACAGAGACAACACGAACAATTTATTTTAAAATAACAACAAATACTATGTTTAAAATATTATTAGATGTATCACAAAAACTGAATGCCTAAAAAACTGTTTTGACAGCAGATTATCCCCTCTTTTAGATCATGTCCAACATTCCTGACTGATTATGTAGAATATGCTTATCCAGATACCTAATAAATTATGTAAAGGATGCCATATAAAAGAGAATCAGCCTCTCCATTTATTGCTTATACTGATGTTGTAAAAATCTTGGTGATAATATTAAGTATGTTAAAGTTCAGACATACTTTTTTCCCCTCTAAGCAAGTCAGATGTAGACTCTACTTGTTTAGAGCCTGAAATGAATGTAATGTCCTATAACCTATCAGCATTGAAGTAACCAATATTAGAGGAAAAGAGCATATCATGGGCAGTAACTCTTTTTAAAAAATAAAAAAAAATAGCACAGTTATTGATTGTAAGGTCAGTAACCATTCATAGGTCTGCACCAATACCAGGTTTGGAGAACGAGTGCAGGATGAAAGAAGTAATTCTGGGGAACAGGGTACAATTTTAGATTCTAGAAAGGAGATAAAGGGGCAAGGAAAAAGATAAGATGACGTGAAGGTGAACAGATTTGGGAAAACATGGAAGAAAAGAACAAAGGAAGGAAGAAAGGCAGAGAAGAATAATAAAGAGGGAAATTACTGAGGAAAACTAGGATAGAGAAAGGAGGGGCACACCTGAGGGAAAGGAGGACTTTTAACTCTTTTTCA
The DNA here is from genome assembly GCA_013396755.1 of Sclerurus mexicanus. NCBI lineage: Eukaryota > Metazoa > Chordata > Aves > Passeriformes > Furnariidae > Sclerurus > Sclerurus mexicanus. The sequence continues at coordinate 180,953 of VWZF01000573.1, read as the reverse complement.
AGTTGCAAAGCCAGAGAGGAAAAGGAGAAAAAAGCAAGAAATCAAAACCATATATCTTCAAACGTCTTGAGGCAGAAAGTAGCAGAATTTAGATTAATTTAGAATCCAACATTGGTATTTTCAAATAAAAGCGATGCTTATGATAGAAAATATATAAAAGGAAGTCAGATGAGTGATGGAATACAGGAAGATGACAGTGCTAATTTTGGAAAAAGTATTAACCATATCTTTCTGCGACACAGTCACAAAAACAACTTGAGCAGGGACTATCAGCCCTGAATTCCCAATTAGTGCTGTCCCAGGATAAATTAAACTTGAGGAAAGACAGCACACGGAAAGGACATCTGTACGGATGGGGGAAAGAAGAAACACTGAGTGAAGGACAGGAAGAGGATGGCTACAGGGAGAACGAGGAGGGAGAAAAGGGGATTAACAGCAGAGATCGATGGAAAGAAAGAGCCCAACAGGAGAATGAATGTGAATGAGAAACTAAAGAGGTAAAAAAAGATAAAGTGATAAAAGAGAAAAGAAGCTATTGAGCAAGCAGTAATTCATAAACTTTGTGTATTAGGAGAGGATACTCAGATAATTAACTGGACATAATGAGAATTCTGAAGGAGGTGAACAAAAAGCACCTGTAAATGAGCAAAATACACTTTTACTTAATGTAGCCTCTGCTGCAAACAGAAGACGATGATGACAGGGAACGATAGTCAGCTTTGATTTACAAAGTATACTGGACATCGACAGTGAGATAGATGTGCTGCAAATGAATTTTAATCAGTGTGAGCCACTGATGAAGGATCTAGGGTGCAAACAAAAGAGGCTCCATGTGATCACAGCAGGCTGGTCTAGCTCACATGCTTAAATACCACGAAGGTCAATGTACTATTACTAAAGCTGTGAGCAGTTGTTTCTCTCTCCTTGTGGTATGGTCTCCTAATAAATCTGCAGCCATGTGCCCTAAGGGTTGCTCTTGTGTATTAGTTTCCAAGAGCCTTGAAGCAGGACATTTATTTGCACTGTTTGACCAAACCTCAGTTCCATTATACAGGCACAGGCAGCACCTCCAGCAGTGATCTTAACCCTTCTCTGTTACCAAGTTCCGTATCAGCAGAAGTAAGGCAGCACTGAAGATACTTTTGAAAAAAAATACTTGTAATATCAAAAAATAAGTATTTGTTCTTTTTCATGCAAGCTTATTATTTGGCTACCTTTAAAAAGACGGTTTAACGAAGAACATGTGAAGCAAGGTAGCTTATCAATCAGATTATGAAATCCTATACAAACAAGTAGATAAGCTTAATTAAGAATTACAGATCAATATTTTCCTCTAATATTTTGCCCTTGTCTAAAGAAATACTTTACCTAGCATATTGTGAAGTGCAAGACACTGAAACTCTATTTATGGTTACTACAGAATTTTCTGATACAGGAGGTTTTCATATTAAAAAAATTAATGTAATTATAATTTGTTGAAACCATATATGGGAACATGCGATAGGCTTAAAGTAACCCTGAGTCCTGACTGCTGTTCTATCACTGTAGGCCATTTCAGCATTTTGCTTTCAACAAACACCAGTTTCAGTGAGTACTGGGCAGTTGAATGCAAGATGTCATCTCCTATCCTCACCCCAAAAGACAGAAGCTCACAGTATTTACCTTTAAAGAATGGCTAAACTTATCTCCTTTGTGTTCTCTGTTTCAAATCCGATGAGTGCTTCAGCCAATTTAGCTGACTGTCATGACTACAGGGTAAACAGCGACACCAACATGGCTTTCTACTCCTCTTTCCTACAGATGTGTCCCTTCATAAAAATAAGTCAACTGGAAGAGTGCCTTACAGCTTGGATTCTCAGTCAGTGTTGTGACTACTGAAAAGAAGAGTAAAAGTATGTGACTCCAAAACAGTAAACAACCAAGGAGCAAAACACCCAAGAGGAGTATAAGACATGGAGACTGTCTGGCATGAATCAAGAGAGGGCCGTCAGAGATGCTCTGAGCACAAATAAGCACACTAGCCATTCTAATACTGAGCTGCCAACCCCCATCCTTTTCACCTCAAGAAACTACGGAAAGCCCTAAGACTCCACCTCAGAGCACTAAGCAATTCGGGCAGCCTCTGTGGGGCAGGTATAAGAGATACTGACATCCTGACTAGTCTGTATTTGTACATGCTAGGCACCTCCCTCCCTCCCTAAACCAGCCCCAATCCTGGTTTGCACACCCTAAGTAATGTCCTCCGCCCCCTGTGCACAACGGGAGGCCAGTGTGATGTGAGGAAATGCTGCGTTCTCCACATTAGCAGCTCTTTCTATACGCTCCTTTCAAGCCGTTCACCTTCCTACTAGCAGAATTCTTCTCCAATTGTCCCCCGGTGCAGCTCACCTCTTCGAAGACTATGTCTTAGAGACCAGAGCAAGCCATAGCAGTACTGATGCATTAACTGAGGCTACCACTGCTACAACTTGTACCATTTTTATGCAGTCTCTAATTTTAAAATTATCACATCTATTAAAGAGATGGTTAAATGAGAATAAAGAAAACAATATTTAGAAAATGGATGGGCAAAATGAATTAACAATGTTAATGCAGAATTTAAAGAAAGCATTCTCTACAAAAAGCCTACTGTATTCTAAGATGCTACTGCAGTATGGTTTGCTGCAGGGATGGGACGAATATATTATTTACTTACAAGCAGTGAAATTTTCATGGTTGTGCATTCAAACAAATATATTAAAAATATATAGCTCATAGGTGCTCACTTCATAGCAAAGTCAAGTGATCATTGGTAGAATCTGCTGCAACTACCGAGCTTTGAAACACCTATTCAAACTGCTTATTGTAATAAGCAATGATAATTCAAAAGTCTAAGAGTTCGGTTTTCGTTGCACTCCAAGAATAACAGGTATTAACTCAGTTTTTGGAGTTGGAGAAGAAATGACGTATTAGATTCGTCCCTTCCCTCACTTTCTCCACACAAACAACAGAAGCAAATTTAGAAGAAATATAAAAGCATAAAGCAGTACCTGACCAGAAAGGAGTGGAGGAAGGGGGAACAAAGCTGTAGTCTGGAGGAGTTACAAAAGAAAACCCACAGAACAAAGAAGGGGCTTAGAAGAAAAAAGAAAAGAGAAAAAGAGAAAAGCAGAAGAATATTGAAATATTGGCATAAGATTTAAATAATAGTTTTTTAACTCTATAATTCATTGATAATAAGGAAACTAAGGTTCCCTACTAAGGATGTCTGCAAGGAAATTGACTGTAATAACTGGAAAATTTGGATCTATGATTTAATTTTTAACAATTGGATTTTTCAAAGAGTAAAGTAGAAAGAAGACACCCATTTAGGGTTTCAGAGAAGTGAATTGTAACTGCAGACTCTTGCAAATATTTTCAGATTTAACAAAAATTTGGTGTGTGCCCTACTTCTTAGCATGACAAAATCAAGAAGTCATGCATATATAAGAATTCCTGTTGAGTTCAGCAAAACTTATTACATGCCTTTAATTAGGAATTTAGTCTTAAGTACCAGCTGAACTGAAGTCCCACATTATGGCATGGAAAAAGATTATGCATTTTGTCCTGATAATCATTAACATCAATAGGAATTCCAGAGCTAAACTACATCCTCCAAGGCCCAAACAGCATTGCTCATATTTTCAGTTTTCTCTGAGGAGAAAAACCCCTTGAGCAAGCAAAAAAGTTGAAGTTTGGCCTAGGCAGAACCAGTACATCATCCTAGGCCCTACAGCAGCTTCCTCAGGTGAAAGCTTAGATGTACACTTGCTTTATTGTCAAGAGAACTAGGGTCAATGTATTTTTAAATGCAAAAATTAGGTGAAGTGAACCAGAATTGCTTCAAGTGGAATTACAGTTTATTGACCTCACGTTTTGTCCCTCTTTTGAAGATGCGGTGAAGATACACAGCATGCATATCTAATAAAGTTGTGATCTTTGCTCCCAGCTGTTATTTGGAAAGGGACATCCTTCTCAACTGGATAAATTATAATGTAGCCCCTAAATTATAACTAATTATATCTATCATTACTGAACAAGAGCTTTCCTTAAGAAAATAGCAGGGTTATATTCACCACATAGAGCTGCCTCTCTGAATTCATTCTTGTGACTACACATGAAACAAAATAATTTTCCTTCAAAATGGCTATTTGCAGCAATGATGACCGGAGCTATTTTATGCAAAAATCCATGGTGGAGGTAACAATACAGTTTTGTGCATCTTACCTGGTTGACAATAGATACGTTTGTGACAATGAAACTACAAGCGTACATAAAATAAACAGGACTGATTCCATATTTTAACATTCATAAACTATGGGTTATTTGTTTAAAAAAAAATAATAAATCCCACAACACAAACCGACTGAACTTTAGATTAGTAGCTCATTGTAGTACAAAGGAGACGTGACCCAGGGCCTCCTGAGCTCTGGAAACTCCCTTCTGATCCTTTCTCCACCTCTAATAGCAAATGGATTACCTGGGAATGCATGAGGTTACCTGAGGAACTTCTTTATACGGGAGGTTGTAACCCCAGGTGACAGCTCTATGGAAATACATTACACAAACCAAAGGGCCACTTGGCACAAGCAGTGCCCATTCTTAGAGGCAAATAAATGCCTTTATTTCTGCAGAAGCACAATGATAGTGTGCAACAGCAGCAGAATAAAGACTGGCTATTTAGAGCGTGGATGGTCCTTATCCGACCATACTTTATCCTATTTTTTTTTCCACAATATAGCTGGAGGTTTGGTTTTATGTGTGAAATTCTGGACAAATAAACCTATGTGGGCATGGAAATCCTACCAGATTTTACACAGAATAACTGATTTTTCACCTTCACTGATAAGGGAGTTTATGATGGCTTTTAAGCAGAAAGGCTACTTTGTCTGCCTTCCTTTCAACAACTGTTCTTCCTGTACTTGGATTATGTGGAAAGAGGTCAAAAACCAGCTGTGTGGTGCTCCTCACTGAGGGCTGTGAAGTAATAAACTCCACATCAAACTGCTGCCCCATGACTTATTTCCTTCCTCTACTAAACCCTTATTTCCTTCCTCTACTAAACCAAACTGCAGCCTCAAGTCTCCCCTTTTCTTTCCAAATTCAGCACAGCAGAGTTCACACAGCAGAGATACAAGTTTTTCTAACATCGAGTGGGTAAAAACAAACAGAACAACTTTAAAACTGAGCAGCGTGATGCCCAAGTGGACATATTAATCATGGACATTTTTGTTAAACAAAACAAAAACAATAAACCATCACACTCATGGCGACATGCCAATACTTAAGAAGAATAGTGAAATTGATTAAATGGAAGTGTCATTCAGTCAATCTAGGTAGACTAGCTAGCTAGAATTATGGAAATCTACTCAATTTTATATGAGGAGCTTGAGAATTGAGAGAGTTTTTTTTTTAGACCAGTTAGGCCAAAGACAAAAACTGCCATTTTCCAGCAGCATCATTTGGAGCATTAAAGGGCTGATAGTCACTGTAGCAGAGATGCACTTTCTCATGCCTTTGACTAAAATGAGAGCACCCCACACTCATTTCTCTTGCTCTTCCACATACTGCCTAAAAAATCTTGTAAAAGATGTTTTCTTTTGGATGACGACTGAGGTTAATGAGGATGTACCATATATCTTGTATCCTGGAAAGCATGAAGTGATTGAGCTAATGCTCTTGCAGACCGGTAGCTTGGTGGTCAGTATAGGTACTAACTGGCCTAAGAAAGAAAAGAAAACCACCTGGTTCTGCTCACAGTCGATAATAATTCAAACAAATACAAGGTAAATTAAGCAGGATATGTCCTCTCAACAACGAAAGCCTCATATTTGTGAGGAGGCAAGGGATGAGGAGAGCACAAGAGATAACAAAAGGAAGAGAGAAGCACAGGGAAATCACAAGCTAAAGGGAGAAGAAAGGACAGGATAGAACAATTCACCAAGAATGGAGATGTACAGCATAAGAAAGGAGACAGCTGACAAAAGTCCTGGGAAGCAGTGAATGAGAACAGAGATGGAAGGTAGAGACAGAGAGCAAATTAAATACAGACACACACACTGGTTTCTTATAATCCTCTGTCCTAAATGATCTTCAGTCTTTATCTCATCTTTATTTAAGAGAGGAAGAAAGTGTCCAAAGTTATAGAAATTTTATGGAACAGAGGCAAGCAAGTAAACAAAAGCTCACAAACACAGCAAATGAAAGCAACAAAGCCATCATCATCACCACAAAGACTACACTGGACATCTTGGGCTTTCACAGCAGTCTTCATATTGTTAAATCCCCATTCGTTTTTATTTTCCTCTTATTATCTGCTGCAGTACAAAGATGCAGCCACTGTCTGCAGAACAGCAAATCTAATATTTGCTCTTTGACAGAAACATTACATACTTTCCAGAGGCCAGCCATGTGGTAGTTTTTATCATTAACATTGAACCTGTACATGTCCTAAAAATCATGCTAACTTCCACTTAAATTGTAAGAGGTTAAATAAAGGATACCACATGTATTGTAAACCTTTTCAGTTTATTTCTAAACTTCAAAATTTTTAATGGCTATTTACATTGCACAGTAGTTCATTAACTTTCAGAAGCTGGAATAAATATTTAATGTTAAAAATCAGGCAGAAAAATAATTATGATGCATGAGGGTTTTTTTGTGAGAAAATTATTTTGTATTACTAAGATGCTACTTCATAGGGCTATGCTACAAGACTGATTTATTTAAATCCCTTTTTAAAGATTAGAAATTGTCACAAATATTAACACTTGTAGTTGCACATATGCAAATGTCTGAAGAAATTAGGCAGTTTACTCTCTCACCAGCATGCCAAATAGATTTTTGAATATCGGGGAGATTTTAAGTTTGGCAGCAAGACAAACTTGCTAGACATGTTTATAAATCTCTTGACGGATCTGAATTTGCTTAGCTTCAAAAAATCCCGGCTAAAAACATTACCATAATAATTCACTATATGTCAAAAACAGAGGATGAGGATGTTCAAAGTACCTTGTCCTTTTAACGTACATACACATATATGACAGAAAGTAATATACAAACTTTTGTAATCCTCACCATTGCCACCTGTTCTGTTACTCCTTTGTCCCACTGAGTTTTCAGACTCTTTGAATGGAAATTGAAGAGTAGTATCCAAACTTCGAAAGCCTTCTTTGAGAGAGTGGTGCTTATAGTATTCTACAAGTTCCTTTCAGAAAGGAAAAGTACTATGTCATTGGAAATTGAAATCACACACTTTTCAACATTCTGGTGTACAGTCAATGACAGTTTTATTCTACAAGTAACCTTATTTCATAATACAACATCCCACAGTTATGTTTGTTTTTTAAAATATGAAGTACCCTAAAAATTGACAGCTATTACATTGCCACTTAAAAAAAACCAAAACAACCAAACAAACAAAAAAAAACACCAAAAAACCCACCAAAATCAGTTAAGTAAAATCTTTTTATCAGAGTCAACATTTGCTGCTCCTTTAAGTCAGTCTGAGGATGTATTTGCTTTTTTGAAGTCAGGCAGAAGACAAGGTCAGCAGCTTTTTAAGAATTTAACATTAAATGCCTTTGTTTTCTCAAATTGCTTTTGTAATGGTAAGTGATGTTTACCTACAAATGTATTTGTAAGTACACAGATCTGAAATAAAGCAAATGGCTTGCATGTAAGTGTATAAATCAACAGGAACTTAGTGTGCAGATCCACAGATCACGTCAAACTTTCAGGGTGGGGCAGAAGGGATGGTGCCAGACACTGCACACTGACTGAAAAACTAAGCATTTCACATTCTCCTTGTAACCAATCCCAAAATTTTTATCTTCTGCATGTGTATGTGTGCATATATGCAAACATCCGTAGGCACACACAAATATTTTACAGATATATGCACAAATTATATATGGAAACATAAAACACTAGCTCAGCTTCTGCAACACCCATCAGAATACTGACAGCTTATGTTACTCCTTTGCAATCTTCAAACCCTGCCATTGCCTCTTCTGTTTGAATTAGTAATGCCAATATCACACAGTTGGTACGCAGAGCCTAAAATACGATTAAAAGTGACCAGACAATTCAAAGCAAATGCACTTCAATTGATTTAATAATTTTTCATATGTGGAATTTCATTCTTCAGAAATGCAAGCACAAAATAATGTATTTACTGTAAACACTTCACTCCCTTCCACTTACTTACATTTAGATTTCCAAATTCAAAGTTGACCAAGTCAAGCTTAGGTCAAAATAAGGATATCATATTGTGTTTGATCATTTCCTTCTAGGTAAAAAAAAAATAACCACCAAAAAAAAAATAACACAACACCCAACCAAACAGACAAGCACATTAAAAAAAAAAAAAACACACCACAAAACCCTACCAAAATTCTTAGCCTATAACAGCCTGCATCAGGGATCCTTTAATTCCAGTCAAGCAAAATGACTCTCAAATTATTTAGCTTCAGATCTAATGCATAAGACCTAAATTCTTGGTAATGGTCTGAAGATTATTTTCTGAACTCTGGAGCACTTCACTCTCCACACTGTGAGCTGTTGCCCATTCTGAAACTGCTTCTAAGGTGGAGTCCAAAGCAAAGGAAAATCTACACCTGCTTTTAACAGTCCACAATCACACACCTGCCAGGCACTGCAAGGAAGCAGAAAGGCCAGAAAAAGCAAAGCAGAAAGGCTTTGCTGTTTGGTATCAGCACATCACAAAAGCTACAACGTCAACAACAAAATCTGATGTCAGCTATCATCACCAAGTACCCTGATATTCAAAGTACAAAGGCAACTGTAAGGGTGGTTTGTAAGCAAGCAGCACTCAAAGTAGGATTTCTGGATAAATGGAAAACTAACTAGTATAAAACTTCTGTTAACTTTTTGCACTGCATAAGTCTCTAAGAATTATGTTGTTTGGTAAGCTAGTAAGGATTCCAAAAGGACAGATTTTTATTTGTTGGCAAAATAAGTAAAATGCTTCCAAAAATTTACTTTGGGTCACGAAGATTCAGTCACTTTTAAAAGCTTTGTTTTTAATAGCATTCTTGCATGAAACCAGCTGATAAACAACTGGCCTCTAAAATATCCCTTGCAAAACCACAGCATCAAGTTTACGAACAGGTAAGTAAGGCAAGGTAAGCAGTCCCTGTCAGCATGGATGAGGCCCCTCGGGAGTCTGCACATTACCCTGATGCACAGCAGCAGCACAACTGACCTTTCCCTGCACCGTGGCCTGCTTAACACACTCAGCACATTTTAATTACTCTCGGGAAAGTTTTCAAGTGTACACTGAAAAGTAAGTACAAGAACTCTTCTACTTTTTCTGCCTCCGAGGCAGGACAGAACACTGTCACTGCAGATCACTACTTAAGGTTTCAATGGATGCTGGCTTTGTTCCTCTTCTGCTCCCACTTCTACTCAGACTACTTTTGTTCCTCTCCTCTTCCAGGCACTTTTTTTTCTTGCTCCTACCCAGAACAAAGCATTTGTTCCACAGTATATACAAACAGTAATTACACTACCACACTACTAGCTGTCTATTCAACTCTCAAGGTTGGACTTCATGACACCCTAAAACTGTTATAAGTTTTTTCTGTGTGTTAGCAAGTCTAATTTGGTAGCGATGAGGCCTTGACACTAGAAATGTCTTTTATCCTCTCAATTCTGTGCTGCAATGCATATTCTTTTTGCTCATTTCTTATCCAACTTTGTCCTTTTCTTATATCTCTGATCAATTACCTCTACTTTGAAACCTGCACCAGTGCATTAAACTGACCTAAGAGAATACCTGGCAGCACGTGACTCCAGCTGACGTGCTTTGCCAAGATCCCGAGAGTGATCCTACGTTCTCATTAGTTTGTAGTGTTTGCAGACCAAGTAGCCACCTCCTTCATGTATCTGAGCAACACCATGATTTCTATTACTACCAATGATAAGATCTCAGGGTTCCCAACCCTAACACTAAACACTTCATTGGTTTTTAAGTGTGAAATGAAGACAGAGTGCAGAAACAGCTTGGTGCATTCTTCATCAGCAAATTTATGTTCTTCCCATTCTAATGAGCACTTATTTCAAATAAGGTCAGCCAAAGAATAGATTATCATTTAATCTTTCACCACTTGTAAGATGCTCTTGTTTTACAGACTATCAGTGGTTAAATGAAAATAATTTCTAAGGCCTTCTGGTTTTAAAGCTTCTCTCCCTACTCTTGTTCTGCATTATCCTTCATTTTCACTTAGTATTTTAGAGTACTTGAGTATGCATGCAGGAAGGCTGCAGCATAAGTTTTAATCCAATTGATCACACTAAATATAACATGCTGAATGAGATTCCTTTAACAATGCATCAGGAAATGCTTAAACAGCAAAAGTTTACAAAAGTGTTAAGGTAATGTATTCAGACACCGTGTTTATCAGCCTTGTCTGAGCAAAATAAGCTATCAAGAAATTCTTTCAAAGTTCAAAAAAAAATTGCTTTCCAGTACAAGATGACTGACAAAACATTGAAAATTCACTAATCAGTAATAACACCAAACTCTTATTTATGGGAAAGAGCTCTTTCCCACAGCAGTTTAGACAGGCCCATCCACTACCTGGTCTTTGGTGCACCAGGATAAGGAACACCAGTCCCTCCTGAGTTTCTCTGGACTCTCTGACACAGTTGCACCATCATCATTATGTTCAGCAGTACATTTGTACATGTGCTGGGCTGCAAAGGAACCTTCAACCAGAATATTATTAAGGATCATTACTATATCAAGATTTTCAAAGACATCAAATTCTCGTTTCAAGGTTCAGTGTAACTCCTTAGTGGGCTAATGTATGGGATTCAATTCCTCATTGCTTTCACATGACTGCAAGGGACACAGTTGGGTCTTAACTATAAATATGTAGTTTTAAGTACACAAGGCTATATCACTTAGAGCTAAACTCATAAATATAAAAACTCATATCCTATTAGCAGCTATGGATGCAAGTCAAATATTTCACTCTCGCAGCTTTCTGTAATTTTACAAACCAAAGCAACTCTCATTAGCAGCAACACATACACAGAAAATCTCACATTGTTAAAAACCTAATCAATGCTTACCATTAAATTTTTAAATTTTCTGTTTTCTGCAATGTGGAAAAAGCCATCTCTTGTTAAAATCTTAATGTGCTTCACTTCGTTATTGTACCTGTGGGCAATGAATAACTTATGAATATAAATGTGTTTTTAATCAGACACAATCAATAATCACCTGAGGACAAGCCCCAACAACACCATACAAATAAATTCTTAAGACAAAATGTATATCTGTGACAAAACAAAGTTGACATCTAATCAAATATATTTATTAAAGTACAGCTAAAGAAGTAATCTGTAATCAGAAAAAATTCACAACTAACTGCTCATTCTAACTGGGAATTCCCCATGTATTTCTTGCTTTTATATTCATAAAATTTGTTGATAAACAATAGGAAAGAAAGTACGACTCAAAATAATTTGCATCCACAGAATTTATAAATCCACACTTTACTGAAATGTCTGAGATGCAAAGGGCATCACTGACAAGTTTTCACTGAAGTCAAAGAAACATTCTCATTCACTTGAGAGTAGCAGATCACATCACACTCCAAACACTGCTGACTCTTACCCAGTATCTTAGACCATTTTTGCAGACTTGTTTGCTACACCAGCATTCTAAAATCATTACCACCTTCTGATTGGCAATCCTGGGTATTTTTGCCAGCAATTTCAATTTTCCTATACTGACTCTCTTAAAGGCCGTATATAATTATATAATTGAAGCAGGGGTTTATTTTTCTTATTTATTTCAAATATTATCTAGACACAAATGAGAACAGGAAAGCTTTCTTGAGGAGATCTATTTCCACTTCCACTTACTTAATACTAATTGCATATTCTCCTGATTCTTTGGTCCTGTGCCGCACCAGGTAAGTGCTGTTTACTCTGTTAATAAGTTCACTCTCTGCTTGCAATCTTTCCATTGCTCCTGCAAACCTGTAACAGAGAACAATAAAAACGGCCTATGTTTTTTTCAAAGCTCCAAACATCTATCAAATATGCAACACAGAGTCACAATATTCTACATACGATGGGGACCTAAAAAATACATCAGTTGCAACTGAATACCACTTACAGATCTCTGAATGAAGCACAAAACATAGAAAAATTCGACTGTCGGGGCAGGGGAGGTGGAGAATTCTTAATTGAATGGTACTTCTGCACGTGTTGAACATGATGTCTGCTAAGGAAGGTGCTCGAGCAGGAGCACAAGCTGAATGACTACTGGCTTGAAAAGTTCATAAAACCAAATGTTTTTTCTGAATCATTTGTCACAAGTGAAACAATACAACAGTGGTCCAGAACCTTTGAATCTCCCAGAGTTCTAGTGGGATTTATCTTAACAGACTAGACAATCAGCCACCAGCAGTTCGTTAGGTCAACAAAAAACCTGTACAAAAATTTGGTACTAACACAAAGACACTATTTTATTTGGTTTCATAATAATGCATAACCTCCAAAGGCTAAAGTACAATGAGTAGACTCAACATGCACAGGAAAAAGGATTCAGCCTAATGCGTTGAAAGCTAAGACAAACAAGTCACTGATTCTGCAGCCTGACTGCATAAGCAGATTTGTGTCCTTGCTCTGCCTTGCTGCTTTGGGTGGGATACTGTGACAGGCTGTCAGCAGACATTTCTTTGCCAAACTAGAGGTTAAACTGTTAATTGGGGAAGTGACCTAGCTTCCAGGGAAATTATGCTTATCTTACCATTTTATAAAGCAGTCAGCATCACAGACCACTACCATGTAAAATTTCATCCTAATACACCACTACCCATTAGAAAGGAGCTTTAAGTAAAATAACCAGTTGTTTATTACAAATCCTGAGAAGATAAAGACTGATAGCAATTATGTGCTTTCTTCTAACAAAATTATAAATAGAGCAAACATTAGAAATTAATTCAAAACACTGATTTTAAATATTAAATATTCCATTTGCCTTGCTACGAAAAATCAGTATTTGTTTAGATGTGATCCTGATTTTTCTTTTGGCAAGCTAGAGGAAATCAGAACTCATGTCTAAATGACAAAGCATAAAACCAGTGAAAGAGCACAAGTGATGCTCACTGGCTCGCTCAGAATCATGTCGTCTTTTCAACAGCCATTACACAATGTCTTCTTCTGGAGCCTAGAAAGGTTAAACCAATCTAATTTAAAATATAGTAAACACAGGTGATTTCCATGACTGCTTCTTTCAGAGATTCTTTTAAGACAAGAAAGCAACTCACCATAGTTGTGAAGAGTAGTCTACTGGTTTAGGAACCTAGGATATCAAAAGATACAAGACAATGAGGATCAAGATTTTTCTTCTGAAAAGCACAAATTAGATAGCAATTATTTGACTGTCAGTATCCAGATAAAACAAGTTTAAAGAAATGAAATCTCTAATTAGTCTGCAAGACTTTTCTTTAAAAGAAATTATAATAACGGACAAATATCCCATATCATTCTGAAAGTAGTACACAATATTTTAGCTTTTTTCTACTGTGATAGTTTGGTTTGGGTTTTTTTACTTCATAGAACTGTTGGAAGCTTTCCTGACAGTGCCGATACTCAAATTTCATACACATAATGGCCCAATGCTATGTATCATTGGCAAGTATTAAAACGTGCAGCAAATTTAGAGTAACATACAAAAGTAATTTAATGTATTCACGATTGTGTGCCCTTAGACTGCCTACTGGGAAATATAGTTTTTAATCTTCTGAGAGACCTGAGGATAATCCATATCTTGTATGACATCCTTCAGTCATTTGTATTTGACTTGGTTAAGTCTTGTACTGTATTTACATGCAAATTAAGCATATAATTTGATTCTGAAATGCAATTTAAAAAATTAAGCAAACTGCAATCAGCTTGCAAAACCAATGTTATATGTACACATAAACATGCATAGGCAATGCTCATTCACACACAAGATGACCAGTATAGCAATTCCCAAGAAAATCAGCATTTCATCTTTGTCATCTCCTACTGATGTGTCACAACTTGGTATTAGAGGAGTAGGGACTCTTCTAAAACAACATCTGAAAACTGATTTTAGTGAAAGATTATCTCACAGAACTTATAACTTAAGGTCATATATTCTTAGATAAGCAAATTATTTCTTTTTTCTTCCAGTAAAAATCAAAGAATGTTTTATTATTTTCTGAATTCTAATAGGGGAGAAATTACAGTAACATTCTTCTCCCAATTTTTTATTCATAATATATGGAATGTCTTCAGCAGAGACTCCCAAATCGACTCAAGAAGATATTATTATAAAGGCCTACAAACTTAAATTGATTGAAATTGCAATCAATTACAACTCCCAATAGCTTGACCTCAGGTATCAGCCAAGATCTCATCAAGTCTTGAAACCAAAACCAAAAAAATAAAAACCCCACCAACCTAAAGCAAAAAAAAAAACTATCCCTGCATACTTAATCACAGTATTCCAGAGTTAAAGTTGCAAGAGTCAAGTAATGCAAAATTTTTGTGTTAACCTCTCCAAAAAGCAATAGCATATTTTAGCTGTATTGCTGAGGTAGCTTTTGGATGGGAAAAAGTGCGATAGGAAGCTACAAAGCAGGCAGTGCACCAGGGCACTGTAAACTGGATGAGAGCAGACAGTCTGAACTGTGGGACTGTACAGAGGAACGTGATATTTACAACCACGTGTTGGTAACGTATCTTGCAACCACCTCAAAAAAAGCACAGTTACTGCAATGCAAAATGACTAAATTATTGTAACAAGAGTTGTTACCATTTCACCATTTCCAGACGGTCACCGTCAAGCTAAGCCTCAACGCTAGTTATGTAATTACTTAGTCCAATTGCTTCACTTGAAAAGCTAAGTACATTCTTACTGAACTTCAGAACACTTGAATTGAGAAAAAATTCAAAAAACTTACTTAGAAATTAACGTAGTACCTCTCCCAACTTCTCTTTCTCCACAAGGGTAAACAAAACTGCTCAGGTTCTTGTGATGTGATAGGATTTTGGCTAACTTGAAATTTCAGACTTAACTTTCCATCCCTACCCTGTTAAGATTCATTTCCGTGAACCAAAACTTGCAGAGGTCACATAGCTCTGCTTATTGCCCTTGGCATATTGGTTGCTCAAACTAAATACACAATCACTTACTTGTATGCCTCGCAACCCAGTATTTTCATGGTAACAATTCTGAATTTTAAAGGACAGCCCAAACCTCAAATTTTTTCCAAACAACAAAGCAGACCATTAAATCATATGTTCATATGTTCATATGTCATATGTTCAGCTCGCACAACAATGAAACCAGGCAGGTATTACAACAGTCATTTCGTCTAGTTCTTGAGAGAGAAAAAGGACACATGCATTACTCCCAAACAGTGTAGACAAAGGGCTCTCAAACAGCAGCATTTGTAGTGCTGGTTGCATGTGAACCCCTTGGAAGTGCAGGGGACCTCACACAGCCAGGGACTACCACTGGCAGTGGCTCTTCATATCCCTACAGCTACTGATGGTGTTAGCCGGGCATCTCTGCTTCTAGTGGGGAGACTTGGAAAAGAGTTAACACATTATGAATATACTGACAAATAATTCCTAGGAAAAGATATTTTAGCGAAGCAACCAAATGAAACATTTCAAAGCCTTCTAGGCACTTACAAAGTTTTGACATGCTCTAAGATTTTCTTAAATATTCTGAATTTGTCAAGTAGTCCTGGCAAATTGGAAAGGATTTCAAAATTCAAAGACGGTTTAAGTCCATCCTCCAGAGCAGTTAAATGATAGATGAGTAATCCTTTTCATAAATTTTGAATGGACAAATATATATATATATAACAAGTGTTGTTCATTGTCATGAAACAGAGTAAAATCAAATATTATCCCAAAAGGTCTTGGCTCCTACTGTGGTATGTATTCAATGCCTCTACAGAAATTAGAAAAGCACAGGAAAGATAGGAAGAACCACAAATTACTCGTATGGTGCAGAAAATGTCTGCTGACAGATACTACTTATTGTAAAAAGGAAAAAAAATACTTATAGGTACATCTGTGAAAAGTCTGGAATATAGATATTCTGGAACTCAGCAGTTTTCCATTCAATATTCATTCCTAAGGTCTTCTAATATATGGATTTTATGCTGTTTCTGGGCGTTTTTATATCAGATGGTTGTAAAGACTGTTAGACTTAATAATAACAGTAAAAGTTACAGCATGTTTAAAACCCGATTGATGTTTCAGTATCTTTAACTGCATCATTTATCATAATAAGATGTTTATATTTCATCCTTCCAAGTTAGCAGTGGCGAAGCATCAATTTATCTTTTTGTTCTGATCATGACACCAGTTGGTAACATTTCATGAATAGTATTTATTCATTGTGTAAAACTGTGTTATTTTCAATACTCCTCTAAACCGTATATTTTAAATTTTGGCAGACAGCTTTACCGCTAGAAAGCAATCTTCACAACACCTCAGTAGTGTTTTTCCTGTCTTCCAATATCCTACTGCCTCTGCTTTGAAGCATAGCAGTGACTGCTAAAACGTTCCCACAGCCGCTGTTGGTGACACGATCCCAAGGCTGACTGGGTGGCTCCCAGAACCTCACACCAAGACATTAACAGGTACTGCCCATGTCCAGGGCAGTGACACCATGGAACGGGAAATCCACCACTTGAACAGTAAGCCAGGAGTGCAAAATACACAAATTAAACAATGAGCAAAGAGTGAAGAGATGAAAGCTAAGCTCACATAACATTTTTGTCTTTATTTCAGATTTGTTCTCTCACCCAATTTAACACAACTTGTACCTACAAATATTCTGTGCATCCCTCTTCAAACAAAATTCTGGAAATACAGGGTACTAAAGATGTCTCATGATATATTACTGTATTCATGCGCTTTAGGATCACATGTATATTTATTCTGGAAACTAAGGCACAACATAAGCCCTAAAGGCACATCAAAATGCAGCTACTGACAGCTGATCCCACCTACTTATAAGTCATTTCAGTGACATCTCTTGATTGCAGTAACAAAAGCAATTCTATTAATAAGTCCAACTGTTGTGAAACACAATAAGTGAAAACTGCCTTAAAGTAAGAAATATGATTCATTACTGGTTTTCTGGGTTTTCATCAATTAACCTCAACAAAGGAACCTACAGCAATCTGATGCGCAGTGTTACAGAGGGCAGAGAAGGAGCAGTGTATAGTATATTAATGCATCATCATCATCACATCTGTACACAAAACTCTGGAGTACATATTATAAAATTATTTTTCTTCTCGCCTTTCCGGACTTTTCTAGATTGAGAACATTCTCACGTGAAATAAAGACAGGTAAAAATGTAAAGAGAAAAAAACTCATCAAGTAGTCAGAATTCAAAGTTTTATATTAGTTTTACAATTTTTAAACTCACTGCTTAGGCTGTAATCCCTTTCTCTAACCCAAAGTGACTGGGGAATAGATTAGAACCACAGCATTCCCACCTTACTGCTGGGGAAGGGAAAAAGTGCACTTTTACATAAAATGCATTTGATCTACACTCTGGAAACTCTTTAGACAGTTTAATTTATTAATATTTCCAGAAGCAAAACATCCTTATCAAACCATGTTTTCTTGACATATCCTATTTACATCTGATAATCAAAAGAATGCTCTGTTTTAAGTAATATTCAACATACCATGAATACACAAAGGAAATAGGAACAATACTATTTTCTGTAGGTAAGATTAATCTTTAGTAATGGTATGAATTAGGCAGTTTTTCTCTAAGATGGCAAACAGAATTAAACAATTGTACTTACACATGGGCTCGGTTTTACTGCATCACTTGGGAAAAATCCAAGCTCTCCTGTTGTTAGATTTCTGCCCTAAAAAAAAAAAAATTGAATTTTTCCATTTTTGAGACATACTTGAAATTAAGAGTAAATAATAATACATGCACAGGGATTTAGGACAATAAGTATAACCAAGAGTCTCTAAAGTGCTGTTGTCATAAAGGGGAGCTCAACAGCTGTACAGGTTTTGTTGTTATTTTGTTGGGGGTTTTAATATAATTAAGCAATAATTATAGCTGATAGACCTGAGAGCTCTGAGAGCTGAGAGGCAAGAAGGGAGCTCAGAGACTGGGATGTGACTCCCAGTGATGTCAATGTCTGCCAGCGTCTGGTATCTTCATTAATGTTAATTATCTCCTTTCAAGTTCCTTCCTCCTCAGTTGGCAAACTAGAGAAAGCCACTACGCCGCAACATCACCAATCCCTGAAAAGACTACACCACCGTTCCACGGCACTTGCAGATCCTGAGAGATCAAGACATCTGCAATGGGAATTTAAGGCTAGTAATCCAACAGTCAATTCAGACACTAAGTTAAGGGTTTCCATAAGCGATGCAAATCACTGGAAATCAGGTGGGCATGAGAATACAAAGAATTAGAGATCAACTCTGTCTATGATATTCTCACAACATCATGTAGATCCATCCATGTAACTGGGAGACCAGCTGCAGAAATGCATCCAGCATGGCCTAAACTGAGCCTTTGATGCAACACAACCCTGCCCCCCAAAGCTGCAGGACCACCAGTTCACTCTGGGCTTCTAAGCACCAAAAGTGAGCTGGTCGTCACAGATCCATGCCCCACCAGCTCACAATTCAACATCAACCACGCTCTCCTGAAGACCAGCTCCTCAGTCAGACATAAGAAAATAAAAATACCTTTCACGTCCTAGGAATTATTTGGCTGTGGCCATGCTGATCACATGTTTCAGAGCAGAACAGAGCACACAGCTAAAATTTCTGAACACGGACACATAAAACGAAGGCAGCAAAATGCGTATTTCAGCAAACAAATCTTGCCATTTAATAGATTTTTAAAGGCATAAATATGCCTAACCTCCATTAAATTTAATATATTGACTGTAAACATCATATACTCTCAGCATTTGGCAATGCGAGTAAGCATGAGTACTTTACAAGCATTAAAATCTTGAAAATTACTCTTTTTATTTTTTTATAGCATAGCCGCAACAAAAAAAATTAAAAAGAGGAAAACCATAAGCAAACATGGCATTTCTTTTGGATTTTAGTTCATTTTGTTTCTGTAACACTAAACATGTAATTGTACCTTAATACCACCACACAAAACAGAACTCGGCAAATTCAAACAGGGTGGAGCTGAATCTTAAAAAAATTAACAAAGGTCTATGAAAAACTAAAGACATTCTTTGATTGGTGCCACCTTACGCACAATAAACGAGTGCCTCATTTTCCAGGGAGATCACTATACCATTTATCACACGCAGTAAATGCCATCTTTACCAAATATACAGAGAAGTGCAGAGGAGGCAGAGGAGAGAGAAAAGCAGGTAGGCAGCATTTAAGCTAAATATGCTTTATAGCAATGATATTTTTAAAAAGAATCATGTGCAAACAAGTGACAATCTCACAGGTTTGGACCTGTGTTCAGCAAAGCTTCCTTGCCCTCTTTGACACTACTTGAATACAGATGACTCTTTGCATCCATATTTACTCCTGAAACATGAAACCCTCTGAAGTACAGACTTAACTTTTAAGTAGAGCTCTGAGAGAGTCTGCAATCAAAATGATACTTATTTTCAATCTTATCATACCTGAATAGCATGTGGCATTGCACACAATAACACCAGTCACTGAATAAAACGTATTAGTGCCTATCCAAACGTTTGACTGCACTTCAGCTACAGCTTAAGCATTGCTTAGTAACCTGTGTTGCTTATTTGATGAGCTATAAAGAGTGAAAAAATGACACCTAAACCACACATACTTATCTACTACAATCACTTGAATTTCTAAACTGAACAATGGTCAACTCAAAAATCCATTGTAATATTAGTCTTGCAGGACAGCTGTAAGTTACTCTACGAGGCCTCTTGAATAATTTCTGATTTTAATACAATACAGTATTTTGCAGGTTTTTTCTTAATATGCACTTTAAAATGCAGGTGTCATTAGAAGACTTAGAAAAATCTGTATTAAGCAGTCTGTGACAAGACATAAAAAAAAATCCTGAATGATGCTAATGGAGATGACAATTTCCATTATGATTCAAATCTATTACTTAGGCTTCTGGGGAAAAAGCCTCACACACTTTCTGGTTTCTGCTGGTTAAACACAGTGAGATCCTAGCTAAATTCTTTAGCATGATAATCACAAAAAATAATTAAGAATTTCCAGTAGATTGAGTTGACAAATGTGTATGAACGTGGTAATAGAATCAGTCCCACAAGGTGCCAATAATTCTGGCTTGTACTAATTGTATTAGTCAGATGATTACCTCCTAGTCAGTCCCAAGTTAAGAGCTTAAATGCTTCTCCAGATCAGAACTCTAGACCTTGCACAACCAAGTCCTACATACAAAACTATATAGGCCAAGCTCTGTCAACCAGCATTTGAAAAAGATTTATTTTTAATGATGTGAAATATCCACCTAAATAACAGGTTGGGAGGGTTGGAGGGGAGTTTATTTTTTTGTTGTGTTTGGAGAGTTTTTTGGGAGGGGGTGAGGTGGTTGGGTTACACCTCTTTCCATATTTTTCAACAGATAAAGCAATTCTATGTTTACGACTTCCCCTGATTAAATGTTGTTCAGAATGATAGAGCAACATAGGACGAGTTCACTAATCCAGTCCTGAAGAGTTTGGAGAAGATTTAATCCTAACTGTAGCCAGAAAAAACAAAAGCTAAAACAAACAAGAAAAAGTATGACCTAACACATGTAGCAGACCAAGCAGTTTTTATATTATATTCATTAACTTATTATAGCCTCAAAGAAAAAAGAAAATCATCAAGACAAACCCGGGAACAACAATTCAAGATGACAGATGCTTCCCAATTGTTGTTCTATTAATATCCTTAAAGGTGTTCTATTTAGCTCTATTTCCATTTATCCAATAATACAAACAATTAAGAAAGCAATTAAGAAAAATGAGACACAATTGAATGCATTAATAGTTAAAGTGAATGTAAGTCAGCATTTCCAATATTTATAGCTCTCAATCAAGAAATATCACTACCAAAAGCAGTGATGTGAATAACATGACAATACCTTTTGCCATCAACAGAAGATACTTTTCCCACCTACATAAAAATCCTATCCTTAACTGACTTGAGAGGGCAACAAAACATTTAGGTTTAGTTCTATTTTGCAGAGCTATTTCTCTCCCATATAAATCTAATATTTGTTAACTGGGGATTTTTTCAACATAACTTTTAGTTCTGCAGTGTTAGAGAAGCAGTGACTGAAAATACACAGGACTTGGCTTTTTATTCCAAACATTCTTCTTAACTCTTGTAATTTCACTACAAGGACTGCCACCAGTGTCACATTCTTGCAGATTTATTCACTGGGACTTTTACTCTAAGGCTGCAAAAATGAAGCTTTACACCACAGAGGAACTACTGGCACTTTAAAAGCAAAAACATGTATTAGACGCTTATTTGGATAAAAAAGGCTTCTTGTGTTGCTCAAAAAGAAAAAATAAAGGCAATATATCAATAAGAAATTAATATGTAGACTAACAGAACATAGCCACTTGCTAAATGATACAGTACCTGCCAAAACAAGCTATGTGCATCTCCTTTGAGCAGTTCAATAGTGTCCCCAATCTGGATATGCAATGGTGGACCATCTTGTGCTGCTGGCTGTGGTATTCCATTGTAGTTTCGAATTACTTGCATTTTTGGTAAACCTGAACAAACGCACACAAAAACAAACAAGCAAAACATGAGAGAATTTATTTTTACTTAATGACAATTGATAAAATCTGAAGGCTACAAAAGCAACTGAGCAAAGAAGCACTATGTCTTTATTTGGCACGTGACTAAGGCACTAGTACTTAGTGCTACACCACGCACAACCTAATAGAAAATAATTACTTGGGAAAAACATCTTTGCCCTCCTTTCTTCTTGGGGTAAAATTGATTTCATGACTATGGGGATCCCTGGCTCTATATAGGATTGAATGATTAAAACTATCTTTGCAGTTCAAGGCAAAAATTGCAATGAACTAGTATTAAAGACATCAATATGAATAATCCCATCAGCTTTAGATCAGTATTACCAAAAACCTACTGTTGACATGAACATGTGCAAGAAAGTAGGATGACAATTCGTCTAGGTTTCTCACAAGACTTTTGTTGGTTTTTTTTTGAACTCTAGATGCACAGTAGTCCTTCCACAACAATACTGATTTCATCTAAACAACTGAGCTGGGACTTGTTAATTTTTTTTTTCTTAAGGGAACAATCCACTTCTTGAGACACAAAAAATATTTTTCCAGAAGTGAATCTCTCTGCCTGGACAAAGAAATAAATCACTGTTTATAAATACAGTTCAAGAACCCTTCACAAGCATGTATTAAATGGGAGGTACCAGGGGGATTTCAGTCAGAAGACAGAACTGTGGATACTCTAACTCCAAATTCTTATAAATATGATGGCATTAAAAAAACCCCCCAAAATTAAAGCATTATGGACAGCTAGTGTTTTGCACTAAAGATTGTGCTGTAATATTATAAGCATACCTGAAATCAAGTGAAGCACCACCCACTCCATAACAAGCATATTAAAGATTGAAAGGCTTATAGAAAAGCATTTTTTCACTCTTTTTACTGCCAAGGAAGGCATTTCATCAGAACAGACCTATTTTTCATTACTCTCTCTTTAAGTAAAACTTACTATATAGTAGTTCTCTCCTTTTTAACTGAACATGGGATGTTAAAAATCATTTCCATTAAGTGACCATATCAATTTAAAATCTTAACTAGAAAATTTTTGGTTAAGATTTTTGTAAGAATGTATTTTAATAAATACAGGTAAGAGTGAAAGCATGCAAAGTCAAGGTTGCTGGGCTGCCATATTTAACACGTTTCTTGCTGGAGGGTCATGATTAACTTAATTCTAACAACAAAGGATCAGCAGGCCCACAAAAGACTTACTTCAGTTGCAAGATCACTACTGTAATTTAGGAGGCAATAAACACAAATATCCATGATCTCCTCAAAATTGTACAAAACATCAAAGAGATCGCCTTCAATAATTACTACTCTCTGTATTACTGAATAAATTCTAATCCCAAGTGCTGATGAAACATTAAGCAAAGTAATACCAGCTTTTACATTACTCAATCCAAACGACACCGTAAGTTTTACTATTTCTGCAAGTTATTTGGTGTGCTTAAAAGGAGCACCTAATTATTAGTAAGCCATTATTTCACTTAGGCAAATACTAGACCTTACTTTGTTTCTCAGTTGAAGGCTGTCAAGCTTTCAAATAATTATTCAGCATCAAGAAATGTTTCATGCACGGCATTGCAAATAGAAGCAATGCTGCATTCAAGTGTCTACTCAAAGCTGATGACTTTGTCCTAAAGCAAGGAAACTCCCTCCTCACAATAAAAATGACAGCTCTGCATAAATGATGAACAAACTTTACGCATGCATTTATCTTAGAGACGTACTCGGAAGTCAGAACAAATGCATAAAAATTGTTCATGTTATGAAACTTCATATTGGTTGATTTATCACATTTCTAGTGTGCAGGTATAATATACTTGAAAACCCCATCTCTGTATTGATCTTATCAGAAGATGCTCAAGAAATACTCAGGTACTTCTTCATGCAAATCCAAGTGGTCTTTTAAGATACTATACTGCTGAAATTATTAATCATAAACATGAATAAAAGCACTTTTTATTTCTATTCTACATTTGTAATTATGATTTTTGACATCTCTGAAAACCAGGCCGAGAGAACATGAGGAAAAAATTGTGCTGAACTATTTTAAAGATAACACAGAATTAACCTTGTTAAAACATATCATGCCTACAGTACTTGTATATAATTCTGTATGCTTAATTCTGTAAAAATCTGACAGTAATTTTGATGTTAAAATTACCTTAGCGGATACAATGCTGAAAGATTTGATCTAACACCTCTTGACATCACTAGAAATAATCCTATTCATTTAAATAGGCATTTGAGTTACAGCTTTAGTCTTAACGGAGTTTGTCTTGCTTCAGATCCCTTCTTAAGACTTGTTTATCACAATGGCTACAGAAACTGTGACAACTACAGTATTTGTTTCCTAGAGCTGATCTCTACTATGGCAATCAACAAATCTTACTTTTCTACTGCAATTTTACTACCTATTTTTATCTAATTGTTGTCTTTGGCCTATGTGGTTCTTTGTGCTCAGTGGTGTTGTTGCTGTGAACACACACTCCCTAGCACAATGTATATGCACCACCACCAGACATACATAAACCAGCATCTGGAATAACAGGGATACATGGCTACGATTCCAATACATTGCAACAATACAGTAATCAATGATATTGCAATATTGTGCTGTATTAATTTCATTTAGCCACTTAAGTAACGATACTGCATGTGATCTTCAAAGCTACTGATCAAAAATACATGTATAAACAAGGGCAATGATTTTTTAGTTCTAATTATTTTAGCACACATTAGATTTTACTCAGATTCTGAAAAGCACTTTATACCTCAAACAACTAAAGATAAATTCACTCTCTAACAACAAGAGCGCTTGAGTCACTGAGAAAAATATTCATTTCTGTATCAGCAATATCAGATGTGCATAGACAGCCTGTATCGATGAAAGATGCAGAAGCAGTGTGCACAAACAATGTTTTCTACTTGTACAAAAGTATCAAAAGGACCTGGCAATGTTAGATGACTTTAACCTTTTTNTCCCCCCCCGCCTAGTTTTCCCAGAACAAAAGACTAAATTAAATCCTTGAATCAATCAGAAATAAGCACATACTATTCTGGAAGAGCTAAATTTCTCATGGCTCAGTGTCCTTCCCACAGAACTTCCCTTTTATCACTATTAAGCATGGAAGAAATAAATGGGGCACAGAAAAGTTAATAAATTGAGGTAAAGAGTCAAAATGCTCCAAACAGAACACTCAACTTGCTTTTTACCATGTAATTACAGACTTGATTATAGTAGCTCAGAATAATTTAGCAGATTACATTGAGCTGGTGTACATTTAATTGGATGTAAACTGGTCAGCCTTCACCTCCTAACTGGGGTGCAAGGGATCAAGTTGTATTGTTAACACAGGAACCATCTCAAACAATCCATCAGTTTTTTAGCAAGCTTATCCTAAAACTCATTTGTTTGCTCCTACTGTTCATTTCAGGATTATTCTCTGAGCATTCAGAAATACGCTGGCTTTGGCTGGGATAGAGTTAATTTTCTTCACAGTGGGTGAAACTTATGGTTTGAATTTGTGCTGAAAACAGGGTTTGCTTGCACAGCATCAAGGCCTTTTCTTCTTGTACTACCCTGCCAATGGCTGGGGGTGCACAAGAAGCTGGCAAGGGGCAGAGCTTGTACAGCTGGCCCCAAGTGACCAAAGGAATAAGCCATACCATATGACATCATGCTCAGTATAAAAAGTGGGGTGAAGAAGGAGGAAGGAGGGATGTCTGAACTGATGGCATTTGCCTTCCCAAGTCACCAGTAGACATGGAGTTCTGCTTCCTTTGGGATTGCTGAATATCTGTCTGGCCAGGGAAAGTGGTGAATGAATTTCACCCTTTGCTTTACTTGTGTGTGCAGCTTTTCCTATACCCGTTAAGACTGTCTTGATCTCAACCCATGAGTACTCTCACTTTAGTGCTTAGTTCCTGGCTCGGGTTAAACCATAACAAGAATATTCCGCTTTTCAGTGTAAATTAGTTCATGGCCAACTTATGTTGATCTAGACAGAGGCAGCAGCCTTCATAGGTCTTTTCCTTATCTGCATTTATTTTCATACTACAGTTAAGGAGACCAATCACACCCCTATTAACCTTGATTTTGCTAAACTAAATGAGCCAAGTTCTTTTAGCTTCCTCTCACAAGAGATCAATTCCTCTGAGGCAGTATACCAACTGTATTACACAAGTTCACACAAAGAAGATCTAGATTATTTCTCTTGTCTATCTCGACATTTTTAACTGGCACATAGATTCACAACAAATATAATCTTTAAGAATCCTTAGTGCTTGCTGTAATATAATAATGCGTACAAGAAAAGTGCTATGTTACAGAAACCTGAAGTGTTTTAGAGTGTAATTATGGACTACTTGTGATAGAAACAGTATAGAACCACTATGCATTAATGACTAAAATGTGAAATATGATAAGCATTAAAGACACTGCCATTGCAATGTACATAATTGCAGTACTGACAGTATCTGACAATTGCAGAAAATTTGTGGAAACACATCTGGCACAAAAATGTTACTCATTCACATGTTTAAAAGCAGATAAAGTTCCAACACAAAGGACAAAGTCAGGATTTCATCCACGCATTATTATCATTAATGTTACAAATCCCATTGGCTTCCATGAAGTTAGATTGCCATATGACAAAGCTTTTATCAGGAAACTTTCTATTTAAAGATACAAAATAGCTTGGCAGTTTCCAGCCTTGAAATCAAAAAGCAAACTTATCCATTTATTACACCAACAAATAGCTGAAATTCACTTGAAAACCAAGAAAAATCCCCAGATTCCTAGAAAAGTCTTCATAGTCAAGCTCTGGGTCACAGAACTACTGGAAATTGATGATCTAAATTGTAGCTCATGAAAAAAACAGAAAGCATGGTAGAGTCACGATTTACAAAGTACAAATTTGACTACATTATAGAAAAATAAAACTTTTTATAAACATACCATGCATTTGGGTATTTCATCTCATAATTATGAGTCAGCAAAGGAGGCTACATTTTAGAATTAACATAGTACATAATGAATTAGAGTACACATTATACGTGAAAGGAAAAAACATATAAACCACTTGTATTCCTTACAGCAGCTCTGCATTTATGAGCGGCACTGAATGACCCTCAGAGCTTCATGCAGAGAATCAAAAATGTTAGTTTTTGCTAACAATATGCATAATGCATGCCCTATGACGACCTCTATCTGTCAAAATTGATTCCAGCACCTGTTATTTCCAAGCAACGCAGAATGTGGTTTCGGCTTTGGGCAGGGATCATTTTACCATAGAAAATAATGACACAGCATATAGGAGAGCAGGGTTCAAACGTGAATTTGTGGATATGCTATATACGATTAGCATAAAGACATAAAATAGCTTTGTCTGCATTAAACATCCCTTCCTAGTTAATATGAAGAATTTTTTATTTCTCTAGAGAAAATATAGCCTAGTCACAAAATATTTCTAACCTGGTCCAAAAACCCACAAATGCAATGGATTAAAGCCTCCTGACTTCATGAAGCTTTGAGTCTGAAACAGAATTTTAGACTATCTGACAAGGCCACATCTTGATGTTTCTAGAATCTCAAGAAAGAGACATTTGCCTTTCATATAGGAAATGACATGAAGGCTCCCCAATTCTGTCTTCTCTTTCATCCATGTTTTGAGTGTCTGTTTGGAACCTCTGAACTTGCTTTAACCCTTTTTGGTTTATATCTTTGTAGCTACCAAAGTAGGGAATGCAGCTCTGCTGAGAAACAAGCTGTCATTAAAGACCAGGAGAAACATTCCATCTCAAATCTCAAAGCAGGTACATCCCTAGACATCTTCACTCTTCAAAACAGAGCTAAGGGCCAAGTAACTCATGGCAGTGTCTTATTGTCCCATTGGATTATACGTCTGAACAGGGACCCAAAGTGTCATGACTAATTTTAACAGCAGAAACCAAAGAGACACAGGCAAAGGAGAAATCAGATTGAAATAAAAGCAAAGAAACAAAAAATTAGTATTTACACCATGGTAAGTAAAGTTAGACTGAGAAGATTTCAGATCAAGAAGCATAACTGCAGATAATAAAGTAATTAGGAGTTATGATAAAAAGAGAAAGGAAAACAGATGAGTTGGTAAGGACAGCTGTGTGAAGAGCAGGTGGACCTTTTTATCCATAATCCAAGCTTCCATTACACAAATAAACACCAGCTTTGACATGTTTGTTGGCAACATCTACGTCCAATAGTAACATTAAAAGCTAGTTAAAGGAAAACTGTAATCTGAGCACAGGCTATATGAAAATAAAGTCCTTTGGCATTCTCTGTATATTCTTCAAATCAGTTCTGCTTGCTTCAGTATTTAAAATTCATGTTCCTAATCATTTTATTGCAGAATTAACAGTAAACCTGATTGTCTTCTCTTGTATTTATCAGGAGAGCAGCTTCTCAATTCCTCACCAGTGTCATCTTTTTCTACAGTGGAAGTCAATGGCTTTGTACAGTTACTGCCTATGGCAAAACTTGTCTAGAAGGACTTCTCAGCTGGTTAGGAGACTTCAGAAAAGCAACACTACATAGTCACTTTAAAAAAAAAAAAACACACTCAGTTTCTGCGGGTGTCTATTAATTCCTCAAAAGAAACTAGGTTCGGGTGAGGGTTTTTACCTTTTAGGCCAAGTACTTGACACAAATTACAGATCTCACATATGTGGAAGATGCCAACGGTCTTTTAAGTGTACTTTCAGAGTAGCAATGATTTAAATAAGTAGTATTGGATAAAGTTAACACAATTAATAAGTACATAGACATACCTCAAAGAAGATACTTCAATTGAACTTTTAATCCTCCCAGTCTTAAGTTATTATTTTTGTATGTCATAATTAGAAGTTCTAATTTTAGATACTGCTTATAAGCCTTACATCCTTAAAATCATAGAATGGGCTGAGTTGGAAGGAACTTTAAAGATCACCTAGTTCCAACCCTCCTGCCCAGGGCAGGGACACTTTCCACTAGACCAGGTTGCTCCAAGCCCTGTCTAACCCTGCCTTGAACACTTCCAGGGATGGGGCACCCACGGCTTGCCTGGGCAACTTGTGCCAGGGCCTCACAACCCTCACAGTAAAGAACTGCTTCCAAACATCTAATCTGCACCTTCCCCCTTTCAGTCTAAAGGCAAGATGGCTGAAATGCTGAGAGTGCCCAGGACTCAGCTTGGAATATTCCACTTGTCTTCTCTTTAATTGCTTTGCCTTTGATTACTGTTCAATTAAATCTCACTATTTGTCCTATGACTTACCACAACTCTGAAGCTTGCCACTTGACTCAATTATAAGTCAAAAAAACTACAGAGGCTGATTATTAAAACATGTAACAGCTACCATGAGCCTTAACTGTATAGGCTTCTGCTTATACAGCTACAGAAGTAAAGCAGCCCTTTCAGAGGCAAGGCTTTCTTCCACAGAGAACTCACACATGCTGGCCAAAGGTGGGGGAAAGGATGGAAGCATGTGAAGGGGGGCAAAATAACCGTCACTATCTCATAATTTAGATGACAAACCTATAAAGCTCTCCAAATCACATCTGATAAAACATTCACATTTCTCTTCCACAGAAATGGAAGATTTAAGGACTGTTACCCTCCAGAACACATAGAACTACTGGGAAAAAAAAAAATTCACAATCCTAGCCCTGCCTTCTGTGACTGTCCTCCCTCAACTACTCCAAAAAGTGTTTTCTTCTTAAAAACCTTACCGAAGCAGTATTTGGGGTTCCCTCCAGTCCTTTACTACCTGTCAAATCTATGGTTTTTCAAAGATGCAATTTTTCCTCCATTTCTCTTTAATCCTGCATATATAAACCGTATTCTTGGCACTCTACAAAAATGGTCAACCATCAACCAAAATGAAGATGTGTGGGAGGAAAAATCTGTCTGCTAACAGTCTGATCAACAACTTGTTATGAGAAACAGAAAAACACAACTCAGGAAGTCCTTTTGCATCTTCAGGTTCTGTAGACCTGATCATTACTAAAAGCCCCCTGATAAGTAGTTGTATCTCTATTTTCCAGTTAAGATCCACACACAACTTGGAACTACACTGCAGATCATAGAGTTTGTTACAAGGAAAATCAACAAGTCTAGCAATGTTGTTCAATTTACGAGGTTGCATGTTTGAAACTGTGTGACTTCTGAAACATTTCTACACATTTTATATTAGTTTGTGCTGCTTAAAAAACACCACATAGATAAATGGACATCACCCCCTGCTCTGAACACCAGCATTTGACTTCACTTACATGTTTTTGTCAGCAAAGGTTTTTGACGGTAACCGTGCTCAGTGACAATATGAGCAGCACTAATAAAATTAACAGCATGGGAATATGGACATTCACTGAGGTGAACAGTCCCCTCTCAGTAACAGCTTTAAGTTTTCGGGTCTTCCAAGTCAGGGTCAGCTTTGTGCTCCTATAAATACAGCTAGTACTTGTTTTCATCAAAAGTGCAAGCTTGTCTCTGTGTAAGAAAAATCAGGCACTACAAAAATGCTTCTGACAAGCCATGTTTTTAAACTTCAGATGAGAAAAGCCATGAAGGCTGCTTTTTGGGAAAGGAATGAACCTATTTAGATAACCAATGATCATTTGTCTCTCATGCCCTCCAAGGTGATTATGCTCACAACTCTTACATATTCACTCTTAGTGTTGAAATCTACTTTAGTGTCTCAAAACCAAAGGAAAAGAAACTGAAGGTTTTGAGAAGTCAGGGGACAAAATGTTACACCATCACAAATATGAACACTGCTCAAGTACACTGCAGAAAGAATCTACTGACATACAAATGCCAACGCATTGCTGTTTGCACAGCAAGCATATTCAGAGAATCACACAAAGATCCTCAAGTCCAGCTCTTAGGTGAATGGCCCATACAGGGATTGAACCTACAACCTTGCTATTATTAGCACCAGGCTGTAACTAACTGGGCTAGTATCACACAAACTGTCCTAGGCATCTTTCAAAAACTCAGTCTTTCCTTAGAATACATACATTTGTTTTTGTAGATCCACATGTAAGTGGAGTAATAAAGGATACCATTTTCAGAAACATCAAGTACCAAGTATGGAAAGATCAAGTACCACTAGCTCCAGCTTCACTTGTCAACTTTTTTTATTTTTTAAATTTGACACAAACTTCAGCACATTAATTCAGAAAACCTGAAACATGTCCTAGATTGGTAACTGTGAACTGCCAATGCAAGAAAATATGTTTAAAACAGAAATTTTCTGTGCAACTCCAACATCATTTCTTAGTATTTATACTCCAACCCAGGCACTTGCACAACAAAAGAGAGGGCTCTCTCCAGAACTGCACTGAAAGAAACCAGAAGAGAGCTAAGAAAGTCACTGACTTCATAGTGGTCATAGGTGCAGACTTTTTGAGATTGAGTGAAAACTATTTTTCTTTCACTGACAGACCTTGGTTTTCCTTTCACAGCATGTTTTCCTCCAAGCAAGTGTTAAGGACAACCTCTTGTGTTTTGTACTGTTTTAACCTCAAATGTTTATTCAGGCAACTAGTCCTTACCTGTAGTGACATAGTCAGCTATCCTTGTGAGAGTAAGGGATTTTGGAATTGCCTACCCTGAAAAGTGTCTCAGCACTGTGAACAAACATTACAAATGGCTGAGCACTAAATGTTTATGTGAATAAATAATAAAAAATAATCAAGTTCAGGAACACAGTTTTGACTTGTTTTGACAAATTAATGAAATCTCATCATTTCAATGTAGTCTAATAGGTGAATTAGGGATATAAATTCGAAAAATCATGTCTCAACACTAAGAGGCTTAATTTAATGGAGTTTTGGCATATAAATTAGTGTGGTACATGCAGTGCTGCTTTTTATAAAAGTACATGGTATGAAAATTAACCAGTGTTAATTACCACATCTTTTAATGTGATGCCATAGACAGGCATATGTGTATTTGTTCAAACATGTACCTGCCCTGAGGACGTAACAACTTACACTGGGCAGGTACTACAGATGAGCTAGGAAGGTGTGTCCAGACAGCAGATTACGTGCAGCAAAAGGCTCTTAAAAACTGGGGCAAATCTGGGAAGGTAGGAATCCATTATTCCCCAGAAGTAATTGTTTTGAGCTGCATTTTTAATACTAACTTCTGCCTGCCCAAGGATGATTCTGGAGCAATCACTAAGAGGACAAAGACTTGAGAACAGGACCTCCACTTTGGGAACTGAATTTAATAATGTAAAATGTCATGAATCTCATACAGGATCTCGGCATTTTTTTCTGCTATTGAGAATTCACAGACTGAATAATTTTAAGAAGAAATAACCCATGAAGACACACACCTATACCACCTAGAATCTTTCACAGATATCAAATCTAAAAACATGCATTGCTGTAAACATGCTGACATTTCATTCATCAAGCACTGCAAAAATGAAAATTAAATTATCTTTCAGGCAATTTCTTTTGTGCTCAGTATTGAGTAATAGCATCTGCCTCTAAGATGAAAGGCCTTAGTCTCCATTTCTGTTATTTACAGGAATTAAATTCTCTGGCAAGATCGGTATTTTTATATTACATAACGCAAAAGGGAAGTGGCTGATGCCTGGCAAAGCAGGCAGGTTCCAGCACATGACAAATACTTTTGCCTGCACGCACCTTCTTCATAATGCAACATAATCCTTCAGCTTTTCAAGTTAAACTCTTGTGATCATACCCTTCAAGCAATTTTTCTTCTCTGTGCCTTCTACCCTAATTATTGCATACAATGCATACATGCAACATACATGCATG
Organism: Sclerurus mexicanus; assembly: GCA_013396755.1. Lineage (NCBI taxonomy): Eukaryota > Metazoa > Chordata > Aves > Passeriformes > Furnariidae > Sclerurus > Sclerurus mexicanus. The sequence goes on along the minus strand of VWZF01000573.1, from coordinate 148,301 downwards.
AAAATTTCAGGCCTTATAGACCTTCTTTGCAGGCAAGCACCAGTAGACAAATGTTGCCAAGAATTATGGCATTATACTAAGCGATGAAAAGACACTTGTTTTGGCTAAAACAAACCTGCTTTCTAAAAAATATGCCCATTTATTTCTGGTCCCTGCAGGCCACATCAAGTAACTTTTTTTTTTTCAGAAAAGAGAATAAAACTTACCTTCATTACAAGCTATATGTGTTATAAGTAAAAAAGGATGAGTATGTATTTCACTGTTACCACCACAATGTAGTTAAAAATGTTTATCCCTGAGTAGTATATACTTGTGATTTTGTTTCTATGCTGCATACTTTGCACATTTGAAGCACTGGCAATCTATGAAAATAAATTCCAGGAAACGTAAAATATATTGTATTTTGTGATAGCTCCAGCTTTGCAGTATCCCTAGCCTCAATCAGCTGACATACCTAGACAAAGGCATTCAGACCATTTAAATATCCACTGAGTAGAAAATGTATATATGTCACCTAACAGTTTTCAGTCCTCATTTATAAGTTACCCTTTCTTTTCTAGCATGACTAGGATTTCAAAAATTATGTTTCATTCTGATGCACTAGTTTCTGCAAACTCCCTTTTTATCCAAATATTTTCAGTTTTTAGAGCAAATTTTTAAAGTACTTTAAAAATTCATATAGCTTAATTTTCTGTTTGCATACAAAAAAGACTGACTTGAAGATGGTTCACATGATGGATAATTAATAAGCAGTAAAAGAATTTTTAAAATAAGCAGAAAAAAATAACTGTTAATTTTTGTCTTAAACAATAAACTCATCCATGATAACTTGTCATTTGTCACAAAATCAAGATGTTATTGGTAAATTCTCATAGGCAATAAAGATGGAGATCAAGTTTAGTGCCCTGTCAAGATGTCAGTGCTGCCACAACAATCATGCTCCATCTTCAATATTTTTGTTCTTTCTCCTTCCTGATAAGGAAACCCTCATCTACTCATCTCTACAATGGTGAAGGTTCTCCTTCTATTTTCTGTTTCCAGTCTAAATGTGGATTATGTACTCCAGGAAAGTCTGAAATTTGTTAAGACAAACTACACCTGAAAGCAATAAAGTATATGGGTTGATATCCCATCTAACTTAGGTAGAGTATATTCTGTCACACTCCACTAACTGTGCAGCCTCAGGACTGAGCTGGTCCAGGAACCCAAGCAGAAGGAAAAATCATTTATTTCCCCATCACCTCTACCCCTGCTGCCTCCTATGACCAGTTTGCCATTATCTCATTGAAGTTACTTAGCCCGTGCCTGGATGATCATTAGAGTCAAAAGAAAGGCAGCGAGGGAACACCTGCAGGGGGGTAAAAAGCACCACACCTTGTGGCCACAGCCTGTAGTTACATCAAACAATCACCAGAGCTCAAACTGACAACAGCAAAACACCCAGACTTGGTTCTTTCTCCCAAAAATATTGCCCTGACAAAAGAGGACACACTTAAACCCCAACATCAGCTCTTGCAGCTTAGTTGATTGTTCAGCGATTCTCGGAAGCCTGAGCCATGTGCAGAGTGATATACAATTACAGGACTTAAATCAGTATCACCAGAAATGGACCAATAACAAAACCAGCACACAACGGATAAGAGCAGTCAAGCAAAAGAAGGGAGGGGGAAAAGTATAGGGCCTTACAGAAAGAAACCTGTAGGGTCTTACAGAAGAAAAAAAAAATGTAGAGGATGTGCTAATATTAAGTGATTTACACCATACTAAAGTGATCACTGCCAGTTGCAGAAAAACTGCTACTGCTAGGAGTATGATGTTATTCTGGAAGGAAAGCTGTGATCCATACATGCAGCTTTTGTTATATTGTATTTCATACTGGCTGTTAGTGTCAAACCCAATTAAGGAAAAAGTCCAAGAACAATAAATATGCTGCTTTACTGTCAGAACTAAAAGATGGCACCTCATGCTCTCCCCCTCTCCCACATATCCTATTCCAAACAGGCTGGTTAAAGAATAACCTCTAAGGTTAATGGACTGAGGCACATTTTCAAGATACCAGATAATGAAGCTACTTTTTAATTCCCCGTTACACACTAAAGTTTAAGAAATCCAAGTTCTGAGAAGTGCAAGACTGAACATGTCTTCTATTTATTTGCAGGTCAGCAAGAGCAGCAATGAGGGCTGAACTCCAAGTGCTTTTTCCGAATCCCTTACAAGGGTACTTTACCTTTTTTCCTGAATAAACCACATCAAAGGGTTAAAATGACTGGGCTGAATGAATTTGTTCTACTGCAAAATCCATCAGAATAACTTTTATAATGTCACAACTGGAAAATACTAAGTACTAAATAAAGTCAAAAATAACACTGCTGAATTGTTATTTATGATCTACAAGTTATTTCCTAAAATAGTCTCAGTACCAAAACATGAAGGCAATGTTTTAAAGCAACTAAGTTATAATCACTAGATGTCCCAAAACAAATATCTGACATTTGTATGAGGCAGAGTGATAAAGCCTACTATAGAGAGAGAACTTGCAAATATATGGATAAATATAACAAAGACAACAAGTATTTGTCAAAACAGAGTCAGGGACATTGTTTAGAGTCCTCTGAAGCGCTCAATGAGCATGAGAGGCAAGATTATATATTAATGCAGATTAACAAAACAATTTTAACAGCACTCACTATGAGGCTCTCTTCCAGTTTATGTAAGAGGCAAAGCTCCCTTCCAGATGAATAAACAGCAAAAGGACTGGAAATGAATGGTTGAAACAATAGTATTTTTTCAAATAAAAGGTGGTGTCCAAAGGGGTCCAATCTGTGCTTGGATCTTCCTTGTTCAAAAAACTAGTAAGCATTGTTGAAATGAAAATAAGAGGGGATTAAGGTTTGTAGAAGGTGCAAAAATAATTTCTTGAAAAGTAACAGTATTTGTAAAAGACTGAAGGAAGATTTCATGAATAGGATTCAAAATCAGAGAATAACTCCCTCTGGAAGAACCTTTGAAGGCCATTTGGTCATACCTTCATGAAAGATTTAACTTAAAGTAACACATGGATTGAATATTCATACATGATTATGGAGTGTAAAACAGCTACCATCACATGGACAACAGATCTCAGAGTAATCGCTACATACCCTTTACAATCAGGTCTTTAAGATCATAATCTAATTTTGCTGTGTACCAATGCTAAGAAATTTCTTGGAGCAGACACAGAACTACAAAGACTGATTACTCTTGGACCTAGAAACATGCAAACAAGCAAACAGGATGGTCAGACACACAGAAAAGCTTCTGTATCCAAACAATTATGCAGATAATGCCTCTTCAGGCCAGAGAAGGCATCATGACAGAGACAATCATGAGTGACACAATACTGTCCAGAGAAGAAATGCTCATTATTTATTATTATTGTTTTTCTCAATTCAAAAAAATACAGGTGTTAAAGTAATAGGCAGCAGGCTTAAAGCAAATAAAAAGATATGTTTTAGTCACACGACTAATTATGAAAGTGACAGTTATAGGATGTTGTGAACGCCAAGATTTTGGACTGGTTCAAAAAGCCGTAATGAAAATACACAGAAGAAAAATTAAGAGCTAAGAAACGAAACCACAAGGTATGGCAGGAAGTACCACAACATCTTGCCCCATGTTCTATCCTTTAGCATCCATTTAATGGGTTACTGTTGAAGGGACCGTGAGCTAGCTTGGTCTGCAGCCTAACTCAGACTCATTGTTCTCTTCCCTGGGAACCTCCAACTGGTGAGCAGATGAAAAACTCTCCTGAAAAGCAGCATCAGTTTGTCAGGCTCTTGCCTCTGGCCCCTTCTACTAAGCTTTGAAACCTTCCTCAGGCAGAAGCAGAGGCAGTTTTGGGAGCTTGTCTTCTGTGAATTTTCAGCAGTCTTTTTTCTCCCATGGGATGGCTGCTTTCAGTTTTACATTGTTTCCCAAATTCTTTGTGTGAGAATTACTTTGAAGTAGTGATCAAATACTGATTTAGTTAAATGAGTGAGCCACAAAAAAAGAAACCATAAGCTTTAGAGTACTGTTAAAATTCAGTAACTTTTGACTATTTTTAATCATTCATTGCCTTATTATCTTTGTTTTGCCTTCCGAGAATGACAGCACCCTGAAGATTAAAATCAGATATGAAAATAGATGGGTAAATGCAATATTCCTCTTGAAGATGAATAAGAGATTTCAAAGTCCCAATGAACTTTAGCAAAACACTGTGCAATTCCCTTCTACTTGTCATGGTAAGTAAAGGCAACTTTGGGCCATACAACTTCTGCACATGCCTTTTTTTTTTTAAATAGTGCTCTACTATTTTTGTGTGTGTTTAAAACAGTGGGTTTTTTTTTCTTTATTGATCATATTTTGATGCCTATTTGGTCCACTTCTACTTAATCTTTTCTTTTTTTCCTGCTTCCAAAATCCCTTGTAGTTATCTGCAAACAGTGATGCTTTGTTTAGAACAGTCAATGTTGACAGTGCTTTTATGCAGACAAAGAGAAAGACAGTGAGGGACCCACCTCAGCTTAAAAGCTACACTAACACATGGCTGAGCATGTATTAAACGCTATTTCTCTAAGAGAAAAATAAAATGTTAATTGCTTAAGATATAGAGACAGTCCCGAAAACACATCCAATAAGACAAAAGAGTTTAAATTACTCAACTACAAACTGATCTTGCAATCCAACCAGACAAGGATGAAAGAGTTTGACAAAATAAATACATTTCACCCTTTGGCATCTGTGTCTTCTGATGTTTAATTAAAAGAAAAGACTAAAGGCTATGTTCTCTCCATGTTAGCTCACTGCTGAGATGCCAAGGGGACAGGCACCTTTCAAAATACCTCTCCCCAACAAGAACGTAAAAATAATTTTAATTTAAAACAACCCAAATAAAAATCATTAAACTGCATTTGAAATGCTTCATTGGAAGAAAAATTTTGCTTTGCCTTACAGAAATGCATTAGTGGAAAATTCCTTGTTGAAAAACATGAGACACGTTCTTTCTTCTATCACAACAAAGATTAACTCATTATTTTGTGAAGCACAGGGCATCAGCACTGTAGTAAAAAAAAAAACCACCAAAAATCTTGAATATGTGTTTTTAATAAATATGAGAGAAATTAATTTGATCTCACAAATTAGGTCACATAACTCAGTGAATCTCTGAATTTACTGTTGCTGAGATCCGGGGAGAAGCTGTCTCATTCACTGCTGATAAGAATGTGGTGAGCACAGAAAAATTCACTGACTCTGGTCTCAAACACCAACACCATCCCAGCCACACGACGTAAAGCATGTTAAAACATGTCTATCAATGCCAAGAGATGGTCAGGTTAAAGCTGCAATCAAAGTCCTTTGAAGGACTCCAGAACTACACAGCGTGTCAGAAAGCAGCATTGCCTTTATCCTGCTGAGCAGCGTTCCTTCTGCAGCGTGCTCCCAGCTGCCCTGTTAAACTAGTTCTTACCTGCAATTCACCTGGGCCACAAAGATGCCTAGAGACATATACTCTGTACCTTACAGGTACCTTGAGCTAAGCATTAAGATTTGTGTGGAGAAGGAAGAAATATCCATAGGTGAATAAAACCCACCCAAAAGTTAAACATGTGTCATGTGTATGCAGCATCAAAGCTCACTTTCGGTTCTGTAGCTTAAAACAATTCTGTGTAGAGAAGTCTTCAGCTACTTAGCAAATCTAATGCTCCACAAACATTACAAAAGTATTTCTAGGGAAAATATGCAAAACTATATACACTTTGCTATGGTTGTTAATTAGACACACTTTAGTTCCAAGAGAAGTAGATGTCTTGAGTTCCTTCAAGTCTGTGAAATAGTTATTTCTCTCTGCCTCATTTTTAAGCCATACAGGCTGCATTTTTTCAGCCATGGGCATTTTTATCTGGAATAAGAACTTGCAAAAACTAAACCAAAGGGACTTCAACAAGCCATTGTTGAAATGGAGAAATAAATTCCTGAATGCCTGTTTTCAGGACTGGGCTTATGTTCATGTTTGCAGAAAGTTATCTTTTCTCATCCATGAAACTGGGTATTCTCTATACTGGGCTGAATGAGAAAGACAACAGTGAAGCAGGGCTACTAAGGACATGCCTAGATAGCTCAATAAAACAAGAAAATAAGAGACATGCTTCAAATTCTCAGATAAAGACAGTAGTTTTATCTATAACAACTGCATGTTTGGCAAAGAATTATCTGCAGGTTGGGATATCCCAGCATTTGAGTTTGAGCCAGATTTTACTTTTGGCTGCTCATACAGTTGGAATGGCACTGAGGTGGAAATCAGAGTTATACTTGGTATCACAGACACTGTCAGAATTTGCTGAAATATCTCACAGTTCACTATACTTCGGTCTTAACTGAAAATGAAGTTTAAACTGCCAATGTGACACTATCCCCTAATTTGTACTATGAAGACAAGATGCAAAAATTGCCACACTACACAAACACCTATTGTTTCACTGCTTAGTAATCACACACATATAGCAATGACACAACCTAGTTAAAAATAACAAAATCCAATTTCAACAAAATATGACGCACACAGTAGTTTATTTCCACTATATCTAATGAAGTAAACATAGCTCCAATACTGTAACTTCTCCATGCAGAGATTTTTGTTTGTTATTTCTTTAATGTATATACTTCAGGCCATAAACCCAAGTTAATTTCTTCAGATCCTTTTTTAAATCATCTGTGTAAAACCAGTATTAGAGGATTGCTTCACAACGCAAGTATGGACCAGACACCAACCAAACACACAAATACTTCTTCGTAAAATTACTATTTGTACTTTGAATTCCTGGGCTGAAAAATACAATTTGCTGAGAAAGATTAAAACCAGTGGTCACACTGCATCATCTTTCTCAAGAATTCACACAATAAGAATTTATGCTTATGAATATACACAGGAATGGTTCATTTGTCATAAGTCAATAGTGCAAATCACATGCTAAAAATTAAACACATGCATAAAAGTCTTCATGACATTCCATACACAAAAATAAAATGTCTTATAATTATCACTCCACATGCTCATTCTACACAAAAACTGACACCAATCTGATCACTTCTCAAATGCATTTAAGCAGAATCATGTTGTTCTATAGTCAAATGCAAGCTGTAGACCAAATTTTTCATGGCTCTATAGCTGTAGATGTATTCACTGGTTCATTCTGTCAATGCTGTTTATTATCTGTTGCTTAATCCAAACAAAAGTTATTTAAAACCTGCCCCAGTAAAACTTAGCAGATGAAGCAATTCAGGAGGCTCTCTGCAACTGGACTACAGGCTGAAGGGATAGTGTACAGCATAAAGAAAAGATCATATTTTGTTATTATTTCAAATTTGTTCTTCACTTGTACAGTTTCTACATACATCTCTTTTTGTACCCTATCTGTACATGTTTTTTCTCATGGTTGTTTTTATTTCCCAAGAATTTCTCTGCTTCATCGTCCATTAATAATTTTTCCTTCTACCTTTCTTTCTTATTCAGCACAAAGCAAATCTCAAGGAAGAAACTGTCACAACTTCTAACACTACTTCGAAGAAAAACAAATTAAAAAGCCATAAACAAACTTATTTCTTTTAGGGTACTTCAGCTAGAAAGGTTCCTTCATCAATGAGCCTTATGAGCAGAAGACAAGGAATATTTTAATCCAGTATCCTCATATTGTTTTGACCATCCTTCAACTTGCACTACTTCTCATTCAAATTTAAATTATTTTTTTTATTCTGGGCTAAAATGTGTCAGCAAAAGTTGAATTTGACTCTAACATACATAAAAAGAGAAGCACAACACATCAACCGGACTCTGCTATGCCTCCTGCATTCATTATTCCTTGCTAGAATAGCCAGAGACAGATATGACAGAACATGATGTTGACAAGTTGCAACTCGAAATAATTGTATTTACTGGTCATATCAAACTCCATCCATATTTGGACACTGCAGGTGCTGGTTATTGATTCACAGCAAACATCTGCTTTCTGAACTAGTACCCATGCTTCAGCACCATAACATGCAACACTGGTAGCAGCATATTAAGCCTTTTAAAGACAAGGCAAGTTTACATGCAGTGTTCTTGAAAAGCTCTTAGGATCAATGCAGTAACGTGTGCCTGAAATAACTGATCCCTTACAAGTGCTGCCCTCTGGATAGCATCTTCTGTCTCTCAAGGGAATGTGCAACCTGATGAGCAGTAATACTTAGATTATGCAAAATAGATGCCAAGGGGTTAGCAAAGACCTCTGTGTCTTTAAAAAGTTATCTCCACCAAGTTACAGGAGGACACAGAATGCCTATACTGCAAAATGCAAATCAAAAAGCTCATTTAATTTGAAAATGACAGTATAAGGTATTTCTCATTATTATTCATTTAAAACATTTGTAACATCAGAAGCCATTCTATAAGACGTCTTCTGCTATGTCTCTAATAAGGGGATGTTAACATCATGCTGATGTTGTGCATTTCTATAGGCTTTCAAAAATATGATGGGGACCAAGAAGTTACTCAATAAGACTATCCTAACAACTCATTGAACTATTCTGCATAGGTAAATGGACCGGGGAACTGGGGTGGGGACGAGGCGGAGCAGAACCATATTTTAGGCACTGGTTACATACAGCTTTTAAATCCCAATTAATTAATTACTTTTGGTGATTTGAATGGTACTTAGTCTTCAGCAAAAACTAATTTTCAACTATCTTTGTATATGTAGACCATGTAAATACTTCTCTCAGACTTCAGCAAATCAAGCCACCAGTATACTCATAGCGTTGTCAAGGCTGAATTACTTTACCTTCTAGTACTCTATATGAGACAGCTGTGAGTAAAGATCTGGACCTACAAGGTCTGTTCTGCAAGCACACATTACACTTCACTGCAACATGCACCCCTGACTGGGAAGAACTCAGTCTTGTTAGTGAACACTTGGAAGTAGTATTTTCATCCTCTTCTGCATGATGTAATTCCTGTTCTTGATGTTTTCCCCCTTGACTGTATTAATTTTCAGAGTTACAGGGTGTTCATTTTTTTCTTTTATGACTGCAGTCATCACAACACACAGAACAATTTATAGAATCCTGAAGCAGGTTTATTTTGCTAGAGGGAACACAGCGATGATACGTGTTCCAAAACATGTCAAAGGTACGTGAGTAAGAAAGGTGTGGTCTGCTTCATAGTTACAACACAGACTTTCAGAGCCAAGGCAGCTGCAATGCTAGTGGCACAACCAGCATTCCTACTTTTTGAAACGTGCTTAGCTCTGCCAGGCTGTAATGTGGTGTACAGAGCTGCCACCCTGTTTAATGTTTAACTCAAACTATTCTCAGGTGTCCACATCTAGAAACATTTAATAATCCACAGCTTAGTGTTATTTCAAATAATATCTGCATAACAAATCTCCAGTAATTAAACTATACAAGGAACATAAAGGACAGAAATGTAATTATTGTAAAAAATTACACTAAAAGTATCACACAGTTACACTGAAAACCATGGAGTATTTTATACAGACACATAATGGGTCTCCAGAGAAAATGTTCACCCACTTGAGTATACAATCTATAAGCAAGCATTTAATTTTCTTAAGGGCTGCTGCTGCTGCGATGATTCCGCAAAAGTACCTACTATAAACTAACAGGAAGAATAAAATCACCTTGAAATTCAACATAAAACTGCAATTGGTTTATGCATTGCAGAAAAGTAACTCATACAGTTAAGCACTGTGCACCACCACAGTTAAGAGCTGAGAATATCCACAACTTTGAGCAACAGAACCTAAGCTGTATAAGCAACCATCTGCTTTTCATCACTTATTTATTTCTTTTAAAACTGCAGAGTACAGTAGGGTGGGTCATGTTAACTGAAAGCCCAGAGGCATTTCATTGTTCAAATAAAACCAAAGCTCTCCTTAAAAAAAAAAAAAAGAAAAAAAAATAGAGTTCAACCAGCTGGCCTTATCTTTGAAATCACAAGCAGAGCAATCGCTTTAGACCTTCATGACTTCAGCGATAAAGTTCTGTACACTGTGTGCATTACAATAGCATTCACAATGTAACTTGATAAAGTGAGCTGCAGCTTTCTCACTCTTTTTATTTAATGTTTAAATATTAAAAAGTCATGACACCAACCTGGGTCCACGTGTCTAGAGCTTCTTCTAATTCCATTTGTTCGTTTCTGCAGAGCAAAAATACAAATCAGGGATACGAATAAACATGTTTTCATGTAGGCACATTGCACTCCTTTCATTCCCACAATCTACTAGGCAAAGCTGGTTTTCTTAAGTTATTTCCCCCAACACAATTATCTTTATCTTGTAGAAAGATCACACTTTGAAAAATATTCTTAGCAAAGCATGCAGTTTTTTCAAATATCCCATTTTTTTTTACACTAGACTCAAAAGATTGTCAGTCCATAGGAGGTTTGTTCATACATCAACATTTTTTGATACCAAGAACAAATGTAATTTTTAACAATTTATGAATAGGATAGGGGATAATGCCCACCAACACAAAAGTCAATGCCACTTGCATTACTTTAATAAGGTAGAAACTTTCACTAATTCTACCACTTATTCTGAAACTAGCTAGAATTCCCTATGCAATACTTAATTTTCTTATTTTCAGGCCACATACTTAAATATATTTAGTAACTTCTCTCTGTCTTTTAAATTGGAAGAACTAGAGTTGTGTGAAATCAGAAACTCTCTGACAAAACTCAGATTATTTTAATTTCATTTCTACATTTCATATGCTAAGACACTTCCTATGGATCCCTGGAAATTTCAGTGTGAAATAACACACATCTTGAACTACTGATCTACTTTTGCAAGCTTGTTTTAACTGGTAACTTGCAAGAAGGCTCATGCATGTATTTATTTTTTAATCAAACCAAGCAGAGAAAAGCATGTTGCATAACAAAAAGAACAATTAGGTTGCTCTGATTTACTCGCAGTTGATATAAGCTGATGCAGGACACACACCAAGGCAAGCCAGAAAGCAGTAACCTGAGGCATAACCAAATTACCAAGCCCTGTAGCAAGCAAGCAAAATGAAAAGCTTGGTTTGAAAACAGCTTTAACGCTCAAGTCCTTGGACATATTCTCTCTGTACCTCACATCTCTCACTAAAAGGATGCAAGTTTTGTGTCATCTATTGTGGAAACACGAGAAATTTAAAAGTGCTGAATAAAAACAAAAGGCTCAATTATATCTTATGTTGTCTTTTAGAGGTTGAAGCTGTATTGCTGGTATGGATTGATGCAGAGTGATGAGTAACCAAAGGTTTGCACAAGGGAAGGAAGGGGGCAGGATTGGGTAAAGAAAGTACAAAGGGAAACGGAGAAATGCTTAATGGAAATGAATGCAATACAGTCACTCTGTGACAACCTAAGTCATATACACCAAAGGATCAGATGGGAAACAGTTTTAAGGAAATAGTTCTTGAGCTGCATGAAAACATGCTCATACCCTTAAACATATTGGTATGAAATGTAAACCCATGTTTTCTAAAATGACAGTTCCTCATCTATACTCAGGTTTCTTTCTGCACGGAGATAACTCAAGTAGACACGTAAACAAGAGTCTTGGTAAAAATGAAAGCAATCCTGATGTTTTAGGTCAACTCAATCGGTAATAGCAAATCAATAGCTCCAGAAAAGAGGCTTTTTATTTTCCTCACAAGAAAAAGCAATCTACGTATTTTTTTCATCTATCCAGTATGTTCACCACAGCAGCTTTATAGAGCCTGGCAGCCTTGCCCACAAGAGCCAGTATGCGACCTGTTCACAGCTCCCCACCTGTAGGACTGGGAAAGCACCAGGCAAATGGACCACACTGTGATTCCTGTATTTTAGAGAGCCCTTACTTAGTCGATCGTTTGAGGCAGAGACTTGAAAGGCTGGACAGCACTTGATCAGGGCACGGCTAAGGGCACAGTGAGGGGAGCAGGCAGACAGCAGTGCCTGGGCTGGGGCAGGGCTATGCCAGTACTCCCCTGTCCTCAGTCGGAGCTCCCACGGACTCACCATTCCCCTGCAGAAGCCCAGACATCACAGCCTGGGGCCCAGAGCCCAGGAACTTCACACAAGGTGAAGGACTGCCCTCCCCAGGCCCCCATGGCCATCTGGGATCACAGTGACACCCAAACAGCTCAAACATCAGAGAACGTGGACATGGTCAACCCTGCACACAACTACTCCTGCACCAGCAGTATCAGCACTGATATCCTTCCACTACCCACATTAGTGACAGCATCAAACACACCCATGCTTATGGAGAGGAGCAACATACATGCTGCTCATAACCAGCATGACATTTAAGCAGTTAAATTACTATAAACTTCTGATCTAAAATAGGTACTAGAAACTATTACGCTCTAGGATTGAAGTGCTGCCTGTCTTTAGTCAGAATTGGCAGATAAAACCCAGATGCCGTGACCTCCTATGTGTCAGTGGAGAGGCACCAGGAGCTGGCCAGAAAATAACACAGGGTGGGCTTGCAGCCTTCTTGAGTTGACAGCAAGGTACGCTCTGAGCATCACAGCAGCTCCTCTGATCAGGTCCCATTTCAGTATTCTCCCCAGATCACATAAACTCCATAAACACGGGATACCTCTGCATCTGCAGTCTTTTCACATGAAGAGGCAAACACTGCCCTGCCAATCTCTCATTGCCCCACAGTCTGGTATGGCAGAAAAAAAAAGAATACTTCTATCTCTGTCAGATTTTGTCTAGGAACAGTAAGGATCTAACCATCAGTTGTGAAGCAATGTATGTTTTCTTACCTGTAGCCTAAAAAAAAAAAAATATCTCCACCCCTTGCAGTGCTCTCGGCACTAAGTTATCTCTCTGCAAGTTTAACTCTCATTTTGAACAGAAGGCATTCGTATTTAATTGTTAATACTTTGTTGCTTAGACAACTTCTACAGCACTCTAGATAAATCTGTTGTTAAACCCAGAAGAACAACATATCTTTTTCAACAGCACATGTACAAAGTAATAAGGAACTCATAACACCAACAAAACAAACATCACATGCAAAGGAAAACAAATCCTTACCTCATGTTTCACGTTCCCATGTTCTGAAACATAAGTAAAAATTGGCATTATTGGCGATTGCAAAATTGTACAGCTTTCCTACAGCAATCTCAGTCTGCGCTGCATGGCATTACAGAAAACACTGCTGCTTTCCCTTGCTACCTGATACCTGCGCCCTGTTGAGCAAACCCCGCCGCGCTCATTGGCGCTGCCGGCCTTGGGCAGGCTCCGGCTGCAGGGCACGCTCCAGCGGCGGCGTGGCAGGATCAGACACTGCACCTCGGAAACTTTGGGAACGTTTCAAAAACACTCGGCAAACACTTAGTCCTTGGGAATTCAGAGCCACAGACCTTCCTTGCAAGTCGGGTTCACACCTTTAGTCTCGGTCTTTTCACAATATGCCAATGTGTAACAAGATTATATATATACATTTAGCTTTGTTTATTTCATGTCTGAATTCAATTAAGCATTGCATTAATATACCATAGACTGAAGTAATTGGTGGTTTATTTTCCTTTTTTACTATAAATTTTATGGTACTATTTAAAAACTAGGAAACAAATAAAATCCTGTAGGAGATCAGGAAAATTGCATAAAGGCAGTAACGCTTCAGCGTACGCACACCACCACACATACGAAAGACATAAAAGGGGATATCTTTTTCATGGGTCTTTTGAATGTCTAATCTGATAACAGGTATTCGGGTGCACTCTACATTTTTGGTTCGGTGCCTTATCAAAGCACACACAGCTGTATTTATCTGTGTGTGCACTCCAGCACTGCACAGGCTGCTGAGACAAAGCAAAAACTGCACTTTCCTGGTCTTTATGTATTTCATCACATTTGAAAACTTCTAATGTAATATCTTCTAAACAGGAAGGCACATTCACAGTAAAACAAACAAGAAAGCTGAACTGCAAGTACATTCTGTTTTGCTAAAAAAGGTTCCATTAAGCAGCAAAGTGTGGGAAAACAAAACCTCTGGCTTTCCAGCACTTCATGCAAAGATGATAAGGCGTGCCCAGACCAAGCACAGCAGCTGCGGACTCCGGGCCGGGCAGGCACAGCCTTTACCACCGGCAGAGCTCTTCTCACGTACACCTTCCGCCACCGCTGCCTCTCACACAGTGCACCAAACACCCCTCATCTTGTCAGCCACTGCAAACACTCCTGTCACTGTAACCTTTCCAAAAGCGTTAATTTGCATTTTCATAGTGAGCAAAAGAGAGGAAAAATAAGCCCACCCAAAGGAGGAGATGCAGAGAGCCTCCTGAGATTTTCTAAGGAGCCTGAGGGCATTAGTTGCATAAGTGCTGCTGAAATTCAATATAATTTTGGTATTTCACAATTTGATATGCCTTCAGAATTTTTCCCAAAACATGAATAAAATCACCTTTTTTTGAATGTCTGATCTCAGCATTATGAATGACTACAAATGAAGGGAGTCAAACAGGTAAGGACTTGCAAAGGAGGCCAAAACTTCAAATCCAGACTTGGCTGGGTTTTTTTGCTTTTTGTTTTTTTTTTTTTTTTAATATCAGCAGATCTTTTATCAAAAAGTTGAAATAAAAATTTCATTCTATCCTCCAATGGGAATAAATGACTCTGATTTTTAAAAGTTGCTGTCCTATATTATTTGTATCTCTAGGAAATATCCCAAATTCATCTAAATGAACGAGTTCCATCTGGTGATCAGAGCAACCGAAAACTTTTTATATTAAATAATTAAGAAACTCAGTGATTAACTTCCAGTAACTGAATTAATGGATTCAAGAAATCACTACCTAGAAAGGCAATAAATACTCCTGATAATTCACGTAAAATAAATTTCATTAAAAGAGAGGTGGGAGATTCGGATTTGCTTTTTGTCCAACACTGATGTCAAAGCCGATGGACCAAAATGCCATTTGTGGCTTCACTGGTAACTCTTCAGTAATTGAAAAAATATCTGTATTTCCACATAAAAGCCTATTCAAAAAATAAGGCTTATTCTTGTCTTCTTATTTCATTACAGTTGAAATACTCCTGTATTTCAGAATATTCTGTATTGAATTATGTGAACTGTTTCTTTACAGAAAACCTTTTTTCCAAACATTACAGAAGTAAAAGAGTAAGAAAACCCTCGTTCCTATTTTTAGAAAAAAAGAATGTAATGTCTGAGGATATCCACCAGCAGATATTTTACACATGGCAACTTTAATTCAAGTTCCTGCTCATCACCAAGGTGGCAATGAAATTATCAAGTGAGTGCTCAGTTCTGACAGACAGCTATTTTAATGCCATAGTTCATCACAGTTTTGGGGATGTTTTTGTTTATTCACTGAGGCCATGTTACCACTGGGTAACCTTTTGATAATTATATTTTACTACAAAAGCAAGAGGAGCAGCAGCTGGCCTCAGTAAGGGAGGGAGGGCAGACAGAAAAGGGGAATAAGTTGCTCCTCAGGGGATGCAACAGAGCAGCTAGATATACACGGTAACTAAATGGAGAGTCACTAAAAAGGATATGTAATAAACTACTCACCTTTCCATTTTAAAAGAAAGCTCAAAGTATTTAAAATGCGGGAACTATAAAGTCAGTCACTTGGAAGGAGCTGTGGGATTACCTGATCCTTTCCAGTCATTTAGCCAGTCATTGCATAATCAGAACAAAATTGGAAATGTGACCTAGATGTCCTAGTGTGGGACCCTGAAAAATATCAAGGCCCCTAAGTGGCTTTTGTTCAGATTGAGCAAGATTTGTTAGTTAAACAGTACAGCTCAACCTCTGCTGCAGTTTCTTAAAAAATTGGCATAACTCCAACAAACTTTCTGTGATTTGAGCACTTACTTGTCAATTTAGTTGACATGGTAAGCTTGGAGGAGTGCCAGCAACTTCGCAACTATTGATCAAGTCAGCAAAAACGTAAACAGTGAAAGCGGCTGGTTTCTTTTTAGCCGTCAAGACCACATGGTTTTCACGAATAATCTCTAATGTGCCGTAGCAAGCAATTATTACAGAAACAGCATGGACTGTGTTATTGGGCATACACACTACCACATGAAAGCAACTCTAAACTTAACCCATTCATACAGCAACATTTTCTTTCAAGTTTATCACACAGTGGAAGAAACTTCTTTTCCACCTAGGTAAATGAAGTACTTTTTCAAATGAAATTAGCTGAACGAGAAAAAAATCATGCCTAAGTTAAGCAAAATTTACTATAAAAATGACCAATTCATGTTTTTCTAATCCATTTATGACCTGATGAGACATGCCTCTAACATTCCCTGGGAAAAGTGAAATAAAGAAGAAAATTTTGCGGGTTTGGCACTATACGTAAAATATTCAAAACATTTTCAGATTCTAGAACTGTTACTAGAAGTTCAACTAATTGAAATATTCAGTTGTCTGTAGAACCAGCTAACATTTGCTTGAGAATACTTAATTCAATATAATTGGATGGACTTGGAAAAATTCCAGTCTGGAAATAGAAATGAATTGTTAATTCTGCTGGTTTAGACTAGGAAACAGACTGGAGTTCTGCAGGATGTTCTGTGCAGAGCGATACATTTTATCAATCTTGAAGTCTCTGAAGAAACTGCAAGGAACACAAAACAATCTGTACAAGTGGGAACAACAAGGGATAACTTCTTTTTTGTACTAAAGGTGTGTCTTACTCATGTTTGCTCACTAAAGGCACCCTAATTCCCAAATATAAACCCTTCCAACTATTGGAAAAGCATCATCAGAGGAGTGAAATTGTCCTGTGCCATGAAAAAGACACAGGAATGCAGCTGAGAAGCCAGAAGAGGCAGCAAGGGAAAAGACAGCTCCTCATCCACCACCAGAGAAAAGAACACCATGTATGTCCTTATGAATGGCCTGTCAGAAGCCAAATATGTGCATCTACTTTATAATCCTTGTGCTTAAGGATTTCATACAGTCTTGTGTTTGAGACTGTGTAATCAGAATATTACCCAAAAAAAAACAGGAGGATTTCAACTCACAGAAAGATTAAGTGATAGGGCAGAAAAGTAAAATATATGGAAATGTAGAGGACTATTTGAGCATGTACAGGACAGTATTGGGGGGGGGGGGGGGGGGGGGGAAAGGATAAAA